>CANUEY010153564.1:0-167805 GCA_948099555.1 Croton setiger | reverse complement strand
TGTGCTATTTTTTTAATGGGATTATTACCTTAGGGTATTTTAGTCAATCCATTAAAATATGTGCTATTTTTTTAATTTTTAAAAATTTGTGCTATTTGGTTTTTTTCAATGAAATAATATGCTATTTCATATAAATACCCTTTTTTTTTTTTAAGGGTATCATCTCTTCTTCTTCTTCCTTAAAAATCACTTTGCTAAACCTAAAACCTCGAGCAATTGCAGAAGCTGAAAGTAGAGAACGAAAATGGGAACATCCGTACAAGTAACGCCACTGTGTGGTGTCTACAACGAAAATCCCTTATCCTACTTAGTCTCCATTGACGGTTTCAATTTCTTAATCGATTGTGGCTGGAACGACCACTTCGATCCCTCTCATCTTCAACCTCTTTCCAGGTACTTTTCTTTCTGTGTTTCTAGTTCTTTCAGTTCAGAATTTATAGAGAAATAGTGCATTAATGTCTCCGGTTATTGAATTGTAGGGTAGCTTCGACTGTAGATGCAGTATTGTTGTCGCATTCTGATACTCTTCACTTAGGTGCATTGCCTTATGCTATGAAACAGCTTGGCCTTTCAGCTCCAGTGTATTCAACGGAGCCAGTTTATAGATTAGGTCTTTTGACTATGTATGATCAATATCTCTCTCGTAAGGTGAGTGTTTTTTTTTTTTTTTTTGTGTGTGTGTGTTTGAATGAACTTGTCTATAATTTAAGTTTTTGAATTTGACATATTCTCTGTTTTTTTGATTTTATAGGCGGTTGCGGAATTTGATTTGTTTACTCTTGATGATATTGATTCAGCTTTCCAGAGTGTTACTAGGCTTACCTACTCTCAGAATCATCATCTTTCTGGTTTGAATTTTTCTTTTTTTATTAATTTATTTTTCTTCATTGAAATCATTTCTTGTCTTTGTTGTTTTTAATTTGATTATTTTGTTTTTGATTGTTAGGGAAAGGAGAAGGGATTGTAATTGCTCCTCATGTGGCTGGGCATCTATTAGGAGGTACTGTTTGGAAAATTACCAAGGATGGAGAGGATGTTGTATATGCTGTTGATTTCAATCATCGTAAAGAAAGGTAAATTTCTTGGCAAATTATGAACTTGAGAGCTGCTAGTTTTATTTTATTTAAAGCTTTTTGATTGAGTTTCAGGCATTTGAATGGAACGGTCCTCGAGTCTTTCGTTCGGCCAGCTGTTCTTATAACTGATGCCTATAATGCTTTGAGCAATCAGCCTCCTAGACAACAAAGAGACAAAGAATTTCTAGGTATTTTTTATCATCGTGCTGCTCCAATTTCTCTGTGTTGTATAGTTGCTGTTTTTCTCCGTTAGTTTCTTTGAGGCGCTGATATTGTGGGCCTTGCATTATAGAGTTTAGACATGGTTACATAAATATTTGCCTGGAGTTATATTTTTAATATCCTAATGCTTTGTTTTCCTAATTGATTAGAGAAGACCATTTTAAAGACTTTGGAAGCAGGTGGCAATGTATTACTACCTGTTGATACTGCTGGGCGTGTATTAGAGCTTCTCCTAATATTGGAACAGGTTAGTGAGGGGAGTACCACTATGTTTTTCCTTATTTTGGGTTGTCATATTGCGAATTTTGTTGGTCTAAGTTTACTGCAAATTACAGTTCTGGGCACAACGTCTCTTGAACTACCCCATATTCTTCCTTACATATGTTTCATCAAGTACGATTGACTATGTCAAGAGTTTCTTAGAGTGGATGAGTGATTCAATAGCAAAGTCTTTTGAAACGTCTCGCGACAATGCTTTTCTTTTGAGGTAAGGTCTTTCAGTAATTTTTTGCTTATCATATATACGTATTCCATTTTAAATGTGTTCATTGTGTTGTTCTCCACACTGCCTTAGAATTTATCCTCTGTTTTGCCATACATATGTGTGCTTAGTATGCTGTGCATGCACTAAAATTTTTTATAAAAAACTGTTAGGAACGTGACACTTCTAATCAACAAGAGTGAACTTGATAATGCTCCAAATGGTCCAAAGGTGATTTCCTGCAATGCTAAAAAATTTAATATTTTTCTTTTCTGCCAATTGTATTGATGTACTGACTTGACACATTCTGGTTTAGGTTGTTCTAGCTTCAATGGCAAGCTTGGAAGCTGGTTTTTCTCATGATATATTTGTTGAATGGGCAGCAGATGCCAGGAATCTAGTACTTTTCACTGAAAGAGGCCAGGTGTGTTTGTGGTTTCTTAGCTATGTATGTTCAAAATTAAGTTGGTCTTTCTGGGTGTTTGCATGTGGAAAATTGATGGAAAAATTTTGCCAACTACTTTATGCTGTTGGAACTATTTGTAATAAAATGAATTTCCTATAATTATACTTAAAGCTGAAAGTTTCAGATGCCATTATCATCTTTCATTGTTTTTGAATGATAATTAGTATGCCTTATTGAAATGAAATTACTACCCTCACCTTACATTTTGTCTGAAAAGGAGGAAGACAAATGAAGGAAAAAAAAAATAATAATAATAATAAAGGCATGATTTTGCTCATTTAAATTGCTGATTCAAGGGCTCTTAGTTGAATATGTTAATTGATTATTGTGTGCTTACATCTTGTCTGTCTGCGTAGTTTGGCACGTTGGCTCGCATGCTTCAGGCTGATCCACCTCCAAAAGCTGTGAAAGTTACCATGTCGAAGAGGGTTCCTTTGGTTGGGGATGAGCTAATTGCTTATGAAGAAGAGCAAAGGCGTGTGAAAAAGGAAGAGGAACTCAAAGCTAGCATGATCAAAGAGGAAGAATCAAAAGCATCTCATGGGCCGGATAGCAATTTAGGCGATCCCATGGTTATAGATGCCAGCACTAGTAATGCTTCACTGGATGGTATTCTTCTTCTACTGCTGATAAACGATTATGATTCTTTTTGTTGATTGTCACTTGAAAGAGAATGATTATTGTGTCTTTGAACAGTATTACTCATTTGTTGCCCTACTGAATGATTATACCTTGCAGCAGTAGGTTCACATGGGGCTGGATACCGGGACATTTTAATTGATGGATTTGTTCCTCCATCCACTAGTGTTGCACCGATGTTCCCATTTTATGATAATACCACCGAGTGGGATGATTTTGGCGAAGTCATAAATCCTGATGATTATGTAATTAAAGATGATGACATGGACCAGACAGCTATGAATGTAGGGTTTTAGTGTGAAATATTTTCTGTTTTGATTGCACATGTGTATGCTTTCTTGATTAATTGTTATTTAAAACTCCACTTTTAATGTTAGGTCGGAGGAGATATTGATGGAAAACTTGATGAAGGATCTGCTAGTTTGATACTGGACACCAAGCCTTCAAAAGTTATGTCCAATGAATTGACTGTAAGTTCAACTTTGGTCTATCTGTTAGTTAACGGCTCTGCTCTGATTTTGCCTCATTCTTCATTATTGATGCAAATTTGCTGGAATGTTGAGTTCTGAATATAGAAATTGTATGCATTTGTTTCATCATCGACTGAATTCGTGTTCCACAATTTTGTTATCAGGTGCAAGTGAAATGTTCTCTGATTTACATAGACTACGAGGGTCGTTCTGATGGGCGCTCAATTAAATCGATCCTTGCCCATGTGGCTCCTCTAAAGCTTGTAAGATCATTATTTTTATGCAGTTACTGGATGCTATGTGACCTTTAAACTTGTACAACTTGCACTAATTACAAGTAATTGCTGTTTATATCGATTTTTCTGGGATCAGCAAAAGTCCTTAAGATGAGGCAAATGTTTCATTTGACCAAACTGCGATTTGTATTTTCTTCTTCACAGGTTTTGGTGCATGGATCAGCTGAGGCTACGGAACATCTGAAACAGCACTGCTTAAAACATGTCTGCCCTCATGTTTATGCTCCCCAAATTGAAGAAACAATTGACGTTACCTCTGATTTGTGTGCTTATAAGGTATACTTCCAAAAACACGTATGTTTCATTTCGAACCTTGTAATTTCAGAGACTGCAGTTAATTTTTCTTCCTGTACTGTGAATTACAGGTACAACTTTCTGAGAAGCTGATGAGCAATGTGCTCTTCAAAAAGGTATCATCTCAATTACATAAAACTTTTGAAATCGCTAATTTATATCCGCATTGTTAGTTGCCCCTTGTTTCTGACACTTGTAATTTCAGTTGGGAGATTATGAAATAGCTTGGGTTGATGCTGAAGTAGGAAAACCGGAGAATGAGATGTTATCTTTGCTACCCATATCAACCACACCACCACCACATAAATCTGTCCTTGTTGGTGATCTAAAAATGGCAGATTTCAAACAATTCCTCGCTAGCAAGGGTGTCCAGGTAGTACTTCTCCATTTCTCTTCACTTCTTCGCCATAAAGAACTCCTAAAGAAACCAAGATCAATATTTAATATCATCTCTATAGGTTGAATTTGCTGGAGGAGCATTGCGATGTGGGGAGTATGTGACTCTCCGAAAAGTCGGTAACGTAAGCCAAAAGGTGAGAGAGTGCTAGTTGGCTTTCATGATTTCACGTCCCCTCTCTTATTTCTGCATTTTCTCAGGGGGTTTACCTTTTTATCATGAGTTTGGGATTCTTCTCACTTGCATATTTCTTCTTCCTAGGGTGGTGGCTCTGGCACTCAGCAAATCGTAATTGAAGGGCCTCTGTGCGAAGATTATTATAAGATTCGGGAATATCTGTATTCTCAATTTTATTTGCTTTGATTGAGAATAAGTTTCTCTTTCACTTTTGGATATTTTGAATGTATAAAATTTAAGTTTTCCATCTGTTTGTGGCATGTAATGATTTGACTAAGAGTGCATTTAAGTTGCTGCACGGCAGAGCTCCGGTGAAAGGCTGAAACTTGAATGCACTATTTACAAGTTTCGGTTTTCACCCCTAAAAAATTGTAAATTCGATCACGAGCTCTCAAGTTTGACAAACATATTTGGGTAAATAATGGTTTATGCACCGAGTCTAAGTGACTAATGAAGCAAGACGACGGTAGTTTTTCATACTTAAATTTTACCATTTAATTTTTGCATTTGTTTCATTCAGGGGCTGATCTTAGTAGAGGCCAAGGCAACTACTAGATAGGTCAAAATATGTTATATAGTAATTTTAAGCATAAGTGATATGTAGTTAAGTTGGAAGATATGTTGACTTCTATTCTAAAAGGATGCTAGGTTCGATTCTGGCTTTTCAATGGTGTAAATAACCAAACAATCAAATAAACGTGCAACCATATAGTTAAATTGTTCAATCTCATTTCGTTGGCTCTATATATGTGCCACATAAGCAAAAATGAGATTGATTTGCGTGGAGATTTTGTGCCCAAACAATGAGTTTCACAATGTTAGTAAAAATATAAATAAAAATTAGAAATTTAATTATATAAAATATTATAAAACTGAAAACTAATTATTGTTAAATGTGTTAATAGTCTATTGAATCTCGTCCCACTTTTTGAAACTCATATAGTTTAGTATAATCTCATCTTGATGAGTTTCTAATCTCAATTTCAATTTTTTTTTTTTTTACCCTATGAAATGAGATTAAACGCTATAAGATGAGCACTATTAAAAATGCTCTAACAATCATACATATGTACAATATAATTTTGTGTGTTGAAAATATGTATAAGTTAGTTTGCCTTTTTGTTTATATTCAATTTTTTAATGATATTTTTATATTTTTTTTTACTTTAATAATATTAACTATATACACAACAATGCCTTATGTTTTTCTAAAATATGTTATAAGCAATATTATTTTTTTTTATATTCTTTAATTTTTATGCTTGATTTTTGAATTTTATTAGCAAATTCAAATCGATTTTATGTTTTATAAAATGTAAAAGAAATAAAAAAAATACATTATATAGTATGTATTTTATCGCATTCCAAATTTATAATGAAATAAAATCTTTGGGCTTTTAAATTTGGTGGTTACAAAATAAAAAAAAAAAAAATATTGAATTGCATATTAATTTAGTATTTAAAACAGTCATCACAATCATAATTAATCATCCTAATATTTAAATAAGAGTAATATTGGAAGAAAAGAAAAGAAATAAGGAAACACATAAAACTTAGGATTTCTTAATATATTGACAAATAAGCTGAAAAAACGGGTGAACATTATTATCATTTATTTGTTTTTAAACAAGTAAAAACCCTGGCTCCCTTGAAGCCAAACAAGTCCTTGTCTGCGATTGTAGATTTTGATTTATCAATGGCATGTTCAGCTGTTTGGTATAAATTTATGATGTTAACACCAAGACGAGCCAAAGAAAAGAGAGCATTTTAGGCCTTGTGAGTAGCAAATCAACCCCTATTATCCCATTTTCTTCAGTTTGAGACCTAACTTTGCAGGACAATCTCCATACTTGATTGGACACCATAGCTGCTTCAACTTATACTAAACTCAAAATACAAGGTTGATTTTCTTCGTATGATTCTATGAGTCTTTTTTACATCAAAGTTTGCAACTTTATTAGTATTTTTAGTCAGCATCAATTTTCAAAACTTGATAATACTAAATCCTATTTCTGTTCTTGATTTTCAGCTTTTAACTTGTAGCTTTTATTAATTCAGCTTATAAGCAATACCACCTATAGTATACATATTTTTATCCAAATAAATATATAAAGATTGCAACTTCAAATTCCATCCAAATTAAATTCGTCCACCGAATATTCATTAAATATTAATAAAACACCAACTTGAGCAAGCAAATAACTAAATATATGACTTTTAAATTGAAAGAAAAGTGCTTAAATTTAAGTACTGTTAAACGCATTTAATTAAATCAAAAAGTAAAGATTTTACCAAATATAATAGCAAGAAACGTAGAAAATAGAATTAAATTGTTCATTAAATCTCAGAAACGAAAATCTTATTCTCATACACAGAATAACAACTGTGTCAGAAGGTGTCCTAAGATTTTTCATTTTCCTCATCTGTAAAGAAGAAAAATAGCTCAATAATAACAATATTTTCTAAAATTATATAGTAAATAAAAAGATAAAAAATAAAAATAAAATTGAATCAGAAAGAACGCAGCGAAAAAGGTGTTTATTGATCAAATGAAATAGATCATCACCCGTCAATTTACTTTCATCATTTTCGAAATTTCTCAAAATCAGTAAAAAAAAAAATCCAAACAGAAAATGAAAACAAAATAAAAAGAGAAGGATTGCAGAGGTGTTTTGAGAGTATTTGCAGAGAGATAGAAAAATAGTGAGTTTATATATAGATAATACAAGGTAGAATTTGTAGCCCTAATCAACTCTGAGCCGTAATTTGGACCGATTTCTACCCAAAGCAACATGGGCCTAAACTTAACCCAACACTTACTGGCCCAAAAGAGAAAATATATGAAAATATTTTATTTTTATGATAAAATTTGTCAAAATAATTATTAATATTTTTTGTAGCAAGAGAAAAGATCTTAATTTAATATTTAAAATAATTTTTATCTAACAACCCCTTATAATCTTTTTATTTCTTTCCTTTTTTTTTAACTAAGATATTGATTAAGAGTTATAATTATATATAAAATACATTTGAGATTGTTTAGAGTTTGAGATTGTTTAGAGTTAAAGAAACTAACTTTCTAATATTTTTGTGAGAGGTAATATTACTTTTGAGAAAGATAGTAAGTATATGGAGTTCTAGAGTTCAATTCTTGCTGATTATATTCTTAACGTTAGTTTGGACTTTAGAAGAGAGTTACTCCTTATTATATAGCCCACATAGTCCATTAATGATATTTTCTATTTAAAAAAAAAAATTATCACGAATCATAATCTATTTCTCTTATTTAAGGAATGTGAATTCCAAAATCCATTCTCATTACAAATTCTTGTATAGAATTTGCTACAAAAAGAGGACTGAGTTGTGTGGACAGCTGGTTCAGAAACCCTAATTTTGCAGCGTTTTGAATGCTCATAAATGCATTCACATAAGAAAGAGACAGTACAATCTTGGAAGTAGAGAAGAAGAAGAAGGGTTTGTTAGAGCAAAGTCAATACTCTATTAAAACCCTAAAGTTCTTCCAAACAAAAACAGTCCTCACCTACCTGCATTTATTACAATTTATATAAATATTTTGATTTTTCTAAAGTATTATTTATATTTTATATATTAGAAATATTCATATCTAATTAGGGATTATACATTTAAAAAAACATGTAACATGTCCTGATGGATTTTCTTTTTTATTGATGTCTTCATAGATTTAATTAATAATAAATTGATGACTGATTAATTGTTCATAATTTCATTCAAGAAAAATAAGAACAGTTGGGAGTTGGTTCAAAAAGTAATTTTCACGCATGAAACGTTATAAAGTATGACTTTTTTTAATAATTAAAATGTTAAAAATTTTATATTTTAAATTGCATTATTTGAGTTTGTTCGAAATAAGCCACTAATAGATGAAGCTATTTTCTTGATAATACTACAATTAAACAATATATATATATATATCATAATGAGAAAAATAAACTCTAATTTTATAAGAAAATTATGTATATTTCGAGTAAGATGACAATAATTCGAGAAAATTCTAGTATATATTTGCACATTTAAAAAAGAAAAAATTTGTAAACAAAATAAAAAGAATGGTAAATATTTATGAAGGGATGATAGTATAGACTGTGATCTCACCCACCCCAACAAAAAATCGGTTCTTTGTCATTAAAAATACACAAAAATCAGCAGACAAAGAAATAAATAAATCACATGCTTTCTCTTCAAAACCAGATCACTCCAATCTTTAAATATATAGGTAGGGTTTTTAAAGCTAAAAATGGAAGAAAACAAAAAAATGGAGTTTATTAATGAATTTCATCTTCAAGAAGAAGAAGAAGAAGAAGAAGGAATATATTCAGAAGCAGTGAGTCCAACAGGGCAATATTTCAATAGCTCAGTTCTTTCAGTTTGTGTAATAGCTGTTTTGGAGTCAGAAATTCCAATTGATGATTCACCTACTTTGATTTTGCTTCAACATCTTTTTCTTCCTATCAATCCTAGATTTTCTTCTATTATGGTAATCTTTTCTTTCTAATTATCTTTTTTTTTTTTATATTTTTAAAAGTTTAATAGGTTCTAACTAATTTGGCATGAACTTTAATTAGTATGATTTTGCTTGATTAGTGCATGTGCATGCAACATAATAATTTGTTGTTTAAAAACATATAATAATAATATCTTTGATTAATTATATATATATAGTTTTAGTATTTTATGTTTTCTAGAAATGAATGTTGGTATCCATTTTGTAGATCTAAGTAAATTTAACTAAGATAAGTAATTTACAAATGATTTTTTTTATACATTTTCAGATTAAATAATGTAGATTTCATTTTGAATATTTAAGTTAATTAGTTTTAATTTATTTGGAATTCATATTATTGTTAGATAATTAAATATACTCATTTTTCAATGGTTTATAACAAATAAAAATGAGATCTCTATCATTATGAAATGAATGAATGCCACACCTAACTAATTGACTTCATGTAAAAAAATTAAAAAAATACACTACTCGTAACAAATAAATATCACCCTATGAAAAGTAGTTATTAGTTATTATCATATCAATTATATTAATAATATGGTCGAAATGTGTTTGATATTTTTATAATATTCAAACTTCTAATTTCACTTTCAAGATTAAGTTCGAATTTCCCCATTCACATCTTTAGAAACATATTCAGTTTAAAAAATAATAATAATTACTTCAATAGTTACATTTTAAAATTTTTAATTTTATTATACGAAAATAATAATAATTAAGGATTGTATTGAAGTAATTATTAAATAGCTTATGTTAATTTGATATTGCTGGTCCCATATATATACAAACCCTTCATAAACTAAGTTACAATTTCAAAAAAAAAAAAAATCAAAATTATTCAAATCTTAACATTTTTTCTTTTTTTAATTTTCCATCTCCAAGAGGAAATTCACTAATTATTAACACTTTTTTTTATATCTATTTTACAGGTGAATGATAAAATTAATGGAGGAAGAAAATGGAAAAAAGTAGAAGTAAATCTAAACAACCATATTAATATTCCAACATTTCCTTCAGGATTATCCCCAAAATTATATGATCAATATTTTACTGATTATATATCAAAAATATCATTAAAACCTCTTCCTCAAAACCAACCTTTATGGGAAATCCATATTATAAAATACCCAACAAGCCATGCCCAAGGAAACCTTATTTTTAAGCTCCATCATGCTCTTGGAGATGGCTTTTCACTTATGGGAGCTCTTCTTTCTTGTTTACAAAGAGTAGACAATCCTAATTTGCCTTTAACATTTCCTTCTTTGCAAAATCCTTCAAACCCTCAAGAAATTATTTCAAATAATAATAATAATAATAAAAGCAATAATAAGAAGAGCTTTTTTCCTAAATCATTTGATAATATTTTTAATACGATGTCTGATTTTGGGTGGAGTCTCCTTAAAAGCAGTTTGGTTGAAGATGCTAAATCTCCAATTAGATCAGGAGATGATGGTGTGGAATTTAAGCCAATTTGCTTATCAACAATGACATTTTCTCTTGATCATATCAAACAAATCAAGGCCAGACTTGGTGTGGTAAGTTAATTTTCTATTAATTATTGTGTTAATTTCCATTAATTTTTGTCAAAATAATTAGTTCTAATTATATTAATCATATATTAAAAAATCATCGCTTACAAATCATTCAAATAAGCAACTTATAAGTTCATTCAAAACAAATAAGCTAACTTATTTCTAACTCTTTTTTTTTTTTTTTTTGGCTTTTTGGGCAGACAGTAAATGATGTAATTACAGGCATAATCTTCTATGGAATAAGATTATACAAGGTAGCTATGAATGAAAAATCAAGCAATACAAATTCAACAGCATTAGTATTGTTGAATACAAGAACAATTAGTGGGTATAAATCAGTGAAGGAAATGGTAAAGCCAAATAAGGAATCTGCTTGGGGGAATCAATTTGGATTCTTGCATGTTTCAATGCCTGAATTAACAAAATCTGCAGTTTCAAACCCACTTCAGTTTATTGAAAAAGCAAAGCAGATTATCAAAAGGAAAAGAAGCTCTCTTGCTGTTAATCTCACTGGCAGGCTCTTGGAAACTCTTAGGAAACTTAAAGGTCCTGAGGTATGCATACAATTATTTCTAATATATAATATAAGAGCTACTCGAGACTTGGTTCCACAAAAGTTCGTTTGAGTTTTCTCGAAAAACTTGTTGAGCTGACTTAGATTACTAAAAGCTTGTTCAAGTTTGTTAAAAAAAAAGCTTCTTGAACTGAGCTCGAGCTAGGTATCGAACAAAGCTTAAGCTTGACTCATTTGTATTGCAGGCTTGTTTGTTGAGTTAGCTTAAATCTTGCTAAACTAGTTCATGAGCCAACCAAAAACCATAGTAAAATGACGTTGTTTTTGACTTGTCAAACTCGAGCTCGAATTTTTTTTGAACTTACCGAGCTAGCTAAAAACTAGAATTAGATTAACAAAAAATTGTTGGGATATTGCAGACAACAGCAAAGTACATCCACAGCACATTGAAGAACTCAAGCATGACAATATCAAATGTTATAGGTCCAGTTGAACCTATGGCTTTGGCTAATCATCCTGTTAAAGGTCTATACTTTATGGTTGTAGGTGTACCTCAGGTATATAAATTACTTCTTAATTACATCAATTAAGTAATAATTAATTAGTTAATTAACTTAATGGCTCGATTTGATGTGCAGAGTCTTACTATAACTATGGTGAGCTATACGGGACAACTTAGAATTGCTGTTGGAACAGAGAAAGGCTTCATAGATTCTCAAAAGTTCAATTCTTGCATACAGAATGCCTTTGATTTGATATACAAGTCTGCCTGTGGAATACCCTCCAAGGATTAATTAATTAATTCATTACTTAATTTGTTTACTGATTGAAGACCTTAATTACATGTTTAATTTGTTTAATTCATGTTTTGTTATTCATCAGAATTCATGTTTTTTCTTCTTACTGCTACATGTATGTAATTATTTTTTGCTGTATTAGAATAAAACTTTTTCAGATTTCTTTGCTTTTTTTTTTTTCAATCTGATGACTTCTGTTCATTCAATATAATTTTTAAAAAGTTAAATTTATATACTTTTACTGTAAACAGAACACTTTCCATAATATGTATCAGAATTCAGAACATTAAACATTCCAGTTTAGAACTTAAAGCTTATCTTCGTACTCGGATAAAGGTGTGATATGCTCCTTCAAGCCCTTTCTCTTGCGAATTTCTGCTACAAGACCAGCAGCTTGTGTGCCTGCTTCCATTGGATCAGAAGGTATCATTTCCCAATGATCAAACACACTTTGCGGGAAGGCTTGTCCTGATGTTGCAGCCCTCAGACTGCTTGAGAATCCGAAGGACTCCACAACTGGAAGATATGCTTTGATATTGTACAACGGGGTACCAGGTCTCTGCATTTCTTCGAAGACGTGGCCACGTTTTTGGTTAAGAACACTGTAGATACCGCCAAGAGCTTGCTCCGGTGCTTGGATTTCAACTAAATAAACAGGTTCAAGAAGTCTTGGCTTGGCTGTAAGCTGTGATGCGTAAATGACCCTTCGAGAAGTTGGGATGATCTGACCTCCACCTCTGTGTATAGCATCAGTATGGAGAACAACATCACATATTTCAAAGCAAATACCTCTCATGTTTTCTTCAGCTAATGCTCCTTCCTTTGATGCCCATTGGAACCCAGCGATGATAGAGTCTTTTATTTCATTCAGGTAC
This sequence comes from Croton setiger, assembly GCA_948099555.1. Classification (NCBI taxonomy): domain Eukaryota; kingdom Viridiplantae; phylum Streptophyta; class Magnoliopsida; order Malpighiales; family Euphorbiaceae; genus Croton; species Croton setiger. The sequence continues at coordinate 155,023 of CANUEY010153564.1, read as the reverse complement.
TGAACTCCTTTGCACATATCTACCACCAAGTTAGGTCCAGTAGTCTCAGGACCAAAACACCAGATTTTTTTAGCAAGATCCTTATCCCACCCATATTCTTCTGATAGAATCTTGGCACGTGACTTGGGATCATCCCTCGGGCCAATTTGTCCCTCATCAATAGCTTCTGCAAGTCCTTCCTCCATAGGCCTGGCTTCCATGTAAAGACGGTTGTGCTTATTGGGAGACTTGCTCATCGTAACACGGTAGGATTTCTCAAGGACAGTTTCGCGGAAAGATACGACTGGGTCTGACATGATAATCTCAGCTCCACCCATGAAATCTTCCTGCAAATCCTTCAAACAAATCTCAAGGTGAAGTTCTCCTGCACCAGCAATGATGTGCTCTCCAGACTCTTCAATAGTACATACAACCATAGGATCTGACTTAGCTAAGCGCTTTAGGCCTTCTACAAGCTTGGGGAGATCAGAAGCAACCTTACATTGAACAGCAACACGAACAACTGGCGAGACAGAGAACTTCATTGCACGAATTGGATGAGCATCCACATCTTTCTCACCTGTCAGAGTAGCATTTTTGGTAATAAATTGATCCAAACCAACCATAGCAACAGTGTTACCACAGGGAACATCCTCAACAGTTTCTTGTCTCTTTCCCATCCAAATAACAGTTCTCTGAACACTCTTAACATATAAGTCTTTCTTCTCACCGGGGACATAGTTTGGACCCATGATCCTAACCTTCTGACCTGTTGCAACTTTCCCAGAGAAAACGCGACCAAAAGCAAAGAATCTCCCCTTATCAGAAGCCGGAATCATCTTAGACACATAAAGCATGAGAGGGCCTTCTGGATCACAGTTCCTGATTGCATTTGCATAAGGGTCATCAAGTGGACCCTCGTACAAATTCTCAACTCGATACTTCTGGGCTTTCGCAGGAGAGGGAAGGTGGAAGATCGTCATTTCAAGTAAAGCACTGCTAGCTGGTAGCCATTTCTGCATAACTCGCTTCATCAAAGCCTTACCCATCAATTCCTTCTCCTCGGCCTTCATTTTGACACACAGTTTTTGTAACATTGGCCACAGTTTATCCTTCTGGTCATTCATGCAAGTTTGAATAATCTGCTTGATGGGTTCATAACACAACTGCACAAAACCACGCTTGCAGGTCAGAGAGCCAGTGTTTTTGGTAGTCCATTTCTTTGTGGCAGGATCATAGAAATTCTCACCCCATAACCTTTCCATCATCTTCGTCTCATCAACTCCAAACTTCGAGGCATACATCTTAGCAAAATTCGTCAAAGTGAAAGCCCAGCCGTGCAAACCAGCAGAGAAAGCAACAGTTCCTTTCTCAGGGTAGACCTGACAATCACCAAGGAGAGGGTCTTCATATGTTGCCATTATCACATTGGCATTTTCAATTACCCTCTGGAATGTTTGATAAGCCTCTTCTCCATCAACCTGAAGCTCAAGGAAGCACCTGTCCATCTTATTAACAGTCAAGACAGGTCTAATCCTTTCGCCTAAAGCCTGGCGAAGAACGGTCTCAGTTTGGACACAAACACCCTCGATACAGTCCACCACAACAAGCGCACCATCAGTAATCCGAAGAGCAGCTGTGACTTCAGATGAAAAATCAACGTGTCCGGGTGAATCAATTAGATTGATTAGATATTCATTTCCATGTCTCTCTCCCTTGAAACTCTTGAGGGCATCATCACTCATCTCATAGTATAGTGAGATACCAGTTGACTTAATTGTGATACCTCGCTCTGCCTCGTCCTGACGGGTGTCTGTCATTCGGACATCGCCAGCAACTTCTTGTGCAATGATACCAGCAGCAGCCACAAGAGAGTCTGTAAGAGTGGATTTTCCTGCACATAAAGAACCCCATCCAGCAATACATAATCATAAACCAAAAACAGTAGATAAAAACTTCAAGTTCACAACTTTAACTACCTTAAAATCCCCAAATTAGGATTAAAAAGTACATATATTCAACCCAAAACACAAATATCGAACCCAAATTAAGAAATACTGATAAATTCAATCGATTTTTCAAAGAAAAACATACAATTCTTCTAACACATCTAGTGGAGAATATCACATTAGAGGCAAGCATTCTGGATCATCATTTCTTAACTTGAAAATTGAAAAATTACCATGATCGACATGGGCAATAACAGACATATTCCGGATATTGTGCTTCAAATCCATAATTCTATGTAGCTCTTCAGCTGTAAACTTCACCTGTAGAAATCAAAATTCCCAATAATCAGCCAAAAAAGATCATGCCAAAAAAATAAAATAAAATAAAATAAAAATTCAAAACAAAATTACCATTTGTTTAGTCTTTAGATTCCACCACTACAATAAAAAGAAAACCTGGGAAGGAAATCAAGCTCACAGTTTTAAACTGAATTCGAATTGTTTCTAGAACTCACTCAACACTTTGTTAGCAAGCGAAAAGCAAAAAAATTATGAACTTGAACATGCAATCGATCAATAAGAAAAAAAGAATGCATAAGGTAATGATAAATTGAGCAAAACAAAGAGGAACCTGATCAGAGAAATAGGAGCAGAATAGGCGGCGAACCAGTGAGAGATGATGAAGGCAGAAGAGCTCGGCATGGCTGGTCAAAGCGCGCCAATACTATTTTTATATGAGAATTTATAATATTTTATTTGCAGTGTTTGACAAGAAACTGAAATAAATATAATAAAAGCGGGAGAAACGGATATAATTTTTGTTTTAATTTTGTATGGAGAACTTTTTTTTATTCTAATTTTAAAAATATATTTATTATAAAAATAAAAAAATAATAATTAATATTATACTGTTGTACTATTATTGTACAAACATAATAAAATGTTGAACTGCTATTGTTTTGTTTTTTACCACTATTAAATTAATATTTTTTAACTACAGTTAGTATAATTATTATATGAAAATTGTTGAGTCTTAATTTTTTTTTTTTTTAACAAAAGATTCCATGTTGAGTGTTATTTAGTGAATTATATCTGAATTTTTTACTGATCTTTTAATGCAGTCTGAGTTGAGGAGGTATATTGGTTGATTTAAGCCACTAATAGGTGGTGCTAAAATTTTGAGTAATGAACAGCCTCTTGGTTTCAGGCGCATTAATAAACCATTTTTAGCACTGTTTCATGGATTATATTATTCCAGCTTCTTTTTTCTCTTGAAAAAGTTGTAGATGCATTGTGTAGAATATTTGAAGGTATTAGCAACTTGTATATATTTTTAGTGGATTCTTTTTAAGCTTATGGCTTGCTCAAAAATTCTGCTTACTTCTTCCTTTGAAATTAATGGACCCAACTCTTGTGGTATTTAGTTGATGCGTTGGGTCCCTTCTTCAAATTTTTTCCAGATGCTGTGAGCAGTGTCATCAATAAATTATTCCAGCTTCTGATGTCACTTCCCTTGGTTTTATCATACCTAAAATCTTGTTTGAAGATTTGGAAAAGGAAACAACTTTAATTTAGCTTATCTATACCAAAAGTTAGGTCTATTATTGTTAGTTTTCTTTTTCTTTTTTATAAATAATTTATGGTTCGGGTCGGATAAACATAATCTCACAAATACTTGTTCAGGTTTGGGCACTACACATTAGAAAACAAAACGACGTCGTTGTAATGTGTTCTTAAATTATTCAATTTATATAGATTTGACAAATTTTGTTTCAGTTTTTATTTTTGAATTCATGCTAAAATTGTTCTCAACTATGCAGTCAATACTGATTTTGTTCAAAAGTTGAAAATGTGCTGAAATTGTTATTTGATGGAAAGTTAGGGCTAGATTCTAAATTTTTGGTTTGCTTCATCTTTGGAGTTTAGTAAATGAACATAGCAAAATGTAGAGTAATCATCAAAGTAATATAATATTTGTTTCCACCTATGCTTGGTGTGCTATGTAAGTCTCCTACATCACTATGAATAAGTTCCAAAATACACATTGGTCAGAAGTAAACTCTAATTCCCATTACTTTTACTGTGGAGGAGTTTCCCATGAATAAAATTGTATCATTTGCAAACATGTCTTGTGGCACTGGAATTGATCCACTATCATTCTTCCTCAAATCTCAATTCCAGCACTACAAGAACCTTTCTTTTTCTTAAAAAATCAACAATCTTTCTTGACATGGCTTGCTTTCCCATAGTGAAAGCAATTTCTTTTTGCTGTTCTGCCCATGACCATCATAGTCTAGCCTTTTCTTAGAGGAATTTCTCTCCTCTACCATATGCACCTTAGAATCTGGAATTTTAAGTTCCTCTTGCATACAAGATTCTTCTTCCACATACATGTCTTTCCGTGATGGACGCAATTTATCCGTAGTACTAGACACAATGATGGAATCATTCATATTCATGGAGTGAGTACGATAATTATTTAGCATATGATTGTTCCATCACCATTAATCATTTTAAATTGATAAATTTCTTACTTGTCAAGTCCTCTTACATATATGGAGTCTCTGTTTTCTCCTATACTCTTTTGTCATAGGAACTTCATTATGAATGTCAAATAAAGAATGTGTCCTCGTGCAACTTCATCATCATCTTCAAACTTCTTCCTCCTTCGAGTTTCAGCCACTGTTTCCTTCTCCCCTTCTATTGGTCTTCACATATTCAAAACCAACTCCTTCAACTTTAGGATACAATGAATCTCTTGGTTCCTGTTGCCTTTTATTGAAGACAATGGAGAGTTGGTTAGAACTCCAACTAGGGTTAAGGAAAGGATGTGTCTTTTCATTAAACAAATTTGTGATAAAACAACAATTTCTAAATTAAATATTGAAAATATCCAACAATAGCAAGAAGTTTTGAGCCAACTGTGGATGCAGGTAGAGTGGCTAAATAAGTATCTCTTTGATCCATTAGGTATTTTTTCAACCAAATTGTTCAATAATAATCAGTGTCATTAATGATGAGGCTTTGCTCTTAGGAGGGGTAGTTAAATGTGCCTGCTCTGATTGCTAGTAGAGCTCCAGTAATTGCTCGTTACATGTCATATGTTGGCAACAACCATCGGAACAGTCACTTTTCTTTTCTTTTAGTTTTGTCGGTTCACCGGAAAAAAACTTCCAACAATGCCTGGGAAGGAAAGGTGGTCAGTTTAAGTATGAGGCTTTGTTCTTAGAGAGAGGCGGTTGGTTTCAAGATGGTTGACTCCGTCCTCTAAGATCAGTAGCAGAGCCAGTTTACTTCAACGACATGTCGTTCGAGAACTACATTTTTCTTTTTTTTCCTTTTAAGTATCAGAGGTAAGTTACTGTCAATCTTTGAAACAAAGGTTTTTCTCATTTAGCATCTCGAGAATCAGCATTTTAACAGTGAAGGACGTAAGGTATCATGAACGGAAAATGTAAATTAAATCTCAACACTCGCTGGAATATGTATTTTAGCTCTAATAGTAATAAGCTAACTGTTATGTGGCCCATCATTTTGGGAGATGGAAGCTTCAGTTTCTGCATTTAAAGCCAGTATATTATTTATTTATTTTGGCGAACAGTATAGGTCTATAATGGACCATACTGATCTCATAATTTGTGAAAATATGAGAACACAGCAATTTTGCTTAAAAAAGTGTGATTATTTAAGCAAATAATAATAACTATTAACATTTTTGCTATTAATTTGTTAACTCTACTGATGTCATTATTTATCTTACAAAGAGAAAAAATGTGGATTTTGGGCAGCTGGACTTTAAATCCATAAATTGATTGAGCAACAAACTTCATCAAAATATTTGAATAGAAAAATAATAAATGATTGAAATGTGCTTTGCAAATAATCAATCAAAATGTTTTTTTAAGTACGAAACTCAGAATATTATCTCTTGCTAAATTATATATTTTATTTAAATATTTGGTTATTGTTAAAAATATAAATAATTTATAAAATTTAGAAAAAAATTATAAGAACATCTCTCATATTTGCATTATTATGCTCTTTTCTTCACGAGTTTTTAAAAATACATTCTTTTACCCATTTATTTAAAAAAACATAAGGATTGTGAACATTAGGATATTTTTGTAATTCTCCCTAAATGTTTTTTTTTTAATAATTCCAAACATTAATTGCAAGCTACAATAATTGTCTTCTTTTCTCATCAATTTAAGTTATTTTAAGCATTGTTTTCAATCATTTGTCAATGTTGTTATTATGAGATGTCTACGTGGTTTAATTAAAACCGTAACTGATTAAAATCATTTATTTTTCTTGACCCACTCAAAGAATTGAACATTTCAATTTATTAGTTATTCGTTAATCACTTTAATTCCATTACAATGAAAATTAATTCTTTCAAAAAAATTCATTTTAATACTATGTTTATTTTGGAAACCGCCTAAATACGTATTATATTCTTCAATTTCATATACTTCATGATTGTATTAAATTGCTTACTATAATTATTTTCGTCGAACACATTTAAGTTATCTTTCGTGAAAAATCGAAAGAAATCATTCTATAAATATGTTAGTGATGCAAAAGATGTCATAAAAAAAAAATTATAAATGTAAATCCATAAAATTAGATATATTATAAATTTTTGCCTAAGATTTTATTCGATATATCATCATATACCGTCCATAAAAACTAATTTTTTCAAAAATATTTCAGTATAATACTTTTTTTTTCAAAAATCAAATTAATACGTATATTAGTTTATTCGTATTAAATGCTTATAAATTAGTGGTGGTTGAATATTTTTAAGTTATTTATTAAAAAAAAAATTGAAGAAATCATTCTAGCTATAAATAAGTAGCTATGCATCTTCAAGATTTCATAAAAAGAAAATAATAAAATAAAAAATTATGGAGATAGAAAATAGAGAGAAAATATCGGAATCAGAAACAGTAAGTCCAGCAGGACAGTATTTGAGTAGCTCTATTCTATCACTTTGTGTTATTGCAGTTATTGAATCACAAATTCCAATTGATGATTCTCAAGCTATGTCCTTGCTCAAAGATGTCTTTCTTCCTATCAACCCACGTTTCTCTTCCATTATGGTATGTATATATTTCTCTTTTCACTCTATTTTATATATTCCTCGCAATCTTTTCATAATTGAATTGAAATTAATAATTGAATTGAAATTAATGATTGGACTATCTTTATCCCTAAATATGTGTTTCAACTTTCATTTTCGCAGGTAATAAATGAGAAGGGAAAAAAGCGATGGAAGAAAGTAGAAGTGAAACCACAAGAGCATATAAAAGTGGCAAATTTTCCTGAAGGAATGACAATAGAATTTTATAGTAAATGTCTTGATGATTATTTATCGAATTTAGCAATGGAACAATTACCCCAAAATAAACCCTTATGGGAAATTCATATTATAAAATACCAAACAAGTCCTGAATCAGCTGGTAATTTGATCTTCAAGCTTCATCATTCTCTTGGTGATGGCTTTTCTCTAATGGGAGCTCTTCTTTCTTGCTTACAAAGAGCTGATGATCCTGCAATTCCTCTAACTTTTCCTTCTGTTCAATTACATAATATTAATAATAATAATAATAATAATAATAATAATAATAATAAATGTATATTTAAAAATTGTGTTAAAATATTTTCTTCAATTTTTAATACTATAAATGATGTTTTTTCAAATATTATGATTAGTAGTTTTGTTGAAGATGATATTTCACCCGTTAGATCAGCAAATCCTGGCGTGGAGTTCTTGCCTGTTAGTACTGTAACAATGTCTTTTTCTCTTGATAAAATCAAGCAAATCAGGACCAAGCTTGGAGTGGTACGTATAATATATATGATTTTCTTGAACAAAAATTGATCTATCATATGTTAGATTTTTATATTTATTGTTAATTGTTTATGTATATAACCTAGTTTCTTGTTCGGGAAAATTAAAGAAAATTAGATTGAACAATCGAAACTGAACCTTTGAATAATTTGCATTGTATTTTGAGATCATATTTAATAGATCTTCGACTTAATTTGATTATACAAATCATGCACGCACGATTACAAAATAGACGGGTTTAGATGAATTTTATATATTTTTTCACATTATAAATTGGGTTCTTGTAGAACACTCATTTTCTTCTTCATAAATTATCTAAAGTTAATTAATAAGGTGATTTTAGTTATATGATATGTCATTTTCATCCATCATAAAATTTGTTAGGACATAGTGGATATAGTAATTGCCTATAGATTTTATATCTTCAATTTGGCTCAACTTGAACTACGTACCATTTTTTTATAATAATTAACTATACTAGATAGTATTGAATTAAATTTGGTAAATATTTTTTTAAAAAAAATAATGGGTAGGATTAATGATTAATTATTTTGTTATATTTTAACAGACAGTAAATGATGTAATATGTGGAGCAATTTTCTTGGGAACAAGAATGTACATGGAAGCAATGAGCAAAGGATCAGGAAAAGCAAGGACAACATCCTTAGTTTTGCTAAATACAAGAATGTTTAGAGGTTATAAATCAGTTGAAGACATGATTAAGCCTAATTCAGAGCTTCCATGGGGAAATCATTTCACTTTTTTGTCTGTTTCTATTCCCAAATTGAATGCTTCAAACCCTAAAGACCCTCTCCATTTTGTTTGGAAAGCAAGAAAAATTATTCAGAGGAAAAGAGCTAGCTTTTCTCTTTTTCTTATGGCTAAATACCTTCATCTTGTTAACAAATTTAGAGGCCCCGAGGTAAGGACGTTTTTTCAATTCATTTTACTTTTAATTCCTATTGTTTTCTTCGTGATATTTTGGGAGATTCAGTAGCAAATTATTTAATAATTTTTAGTATTTTGATAAGTTAAATAAAATTATTTTCTTAACATTATTTAATACAATAACTTTTAATTCTTTAAAAACGTTTTATAAAATATTAAAAACCTTTATCATTTTATAAAATAAAAACGGTAGTCAAACAATGAATTTTGTCATATTGTCATATCATAATATTATTGGAATCTAATTATAGAATATAATTAAAATGGTCGATTTTTTTTTTTAAATTCTTTTAATGATTTCTTAAATTAAGTGATGACAAATTACTAACTGTTTTTGGTAAATAAAAAAATTACATACTTTTTATTTTTATTGATTGCTTTTAGTAATGTTTTTACTCATCAAATTAATGAATTAAAGAAAAAATAAGGATAATATGAATAATTATTTAAATTAACAAATTCTGTTGCTTGCAAGTTCAGGCAGTATCCAAATATCTAAGTAACACTTTGAGAAATACAAGCCTGGGAATTACAAATTTAATGGGGCCGTTAGAGCAAATGGCTTTAGCTAATCATCCAGTTAAAGGCCTCTACTTTGTAGTAACTAATGCACCTCAGGTAAATCATTTTTTATTTGGGATATATATATATGCTTAATAGTTAATACCCACATATTTAAATTATACTAATTACTCTTTATGTCCAATTCCGTTAAATATTTAAGAAGTTCTTCCATGTGTTTTTTTTTTTTTTAAATTTTTTCATTAAAATTTTAAAAATAACTATTTACCAGGAATGAAAATATTTTTCATCTTCCTTTTTTATTTTGATTTAATATAAAAAGATATATAATAAGCATTATCTGTGTCTCATAATTTTTATATGTCACACTTTTTGTTGGACAAAACAAATTGAAATAGAATTTTAATTTTGAGACAAAGAGGTATTAATTTTCTTTTTGAACCGTAATAAGTAGTTGTTCTATTATTTATTCTAAATTTTTAAAAAATAAATAATTAAAAAGTGAATCAGAATGTTAAGTTTTTGTACAAGGATTTATAATAAAGGACCAAAAAGTAATTCATATAATTATAGGAGTGCAAGTGTTTATTATGTAAAAGTATATGGATTTAATTAAGTGTATTTTTAGAATTTATTTTTATTATTTAATTGTATTTTTAAAATTTATTTTAATTAAGTGGATTTTTTAATAGAATTAATCTGTATTAATTAAATTGCAGAGTCTGATGGCTGGAGTAATAAGTTATATGGGACAGCTTAGAGTTGCTGCTTTAGTAGAAAAAGACTTCATAGATGCACAAAAATATAAGTCTTTTGTAGAAAATGCTGTTGAGATTATTTTCAAAGCTGCATGTGAAGAGGCTAAAAATGTAATATGACAATGAATTTTCTATAATTAGCCTAAAAATGTTGTTCATAGTAAACTGTTATTTAATAGATAAATTATATAGTTGGAAAAATCACTTAACATTTCAAAAAAATTGCATGATATAAAATTATTACTTTTTTTATCCAATTTTTACCTTTCAAAATAAATGTAATTTTATTTTTACTCACTGCCGTCAGATATAATTTCTTCATTATTCTTTTATTCTCTACCTCATCTTTTAATATTACCTTCAAATCATACAAATCACGTTGAGCCCTTGCAGATTGAAAATCGGCAAATTACTTTCTAGATCATGAAGCTTAATGGTAATGAAAGAAGCGAAACTGAAGGCTTTTGTGAAGCGGAGATTTATAAAAAAAAAAAAAAAAAGAGGATTTTGGTACTAAAATCTGCTGTATACTAACTAACTTACCACAAAATAAAATAAAATAAGAGCAATGATTATAATAAAATAATAATAATAACAATATGAAATAATAAAGGCCTAATCCTTGTAATCAGTTTTATCTATACTGAACACCAAAATCTAAACCCAAAAAATAATCAACCCAATATCAAGCCCAGCCCAATACAACCACCCAACACCGACCCACTAACAAAACCATTCAAACCATGGGAACCAGAATGAGCTGGTGGTGTAACTATTGGATTACTAGAATCCGGTGAACTATCACGGGGAGAATCCGCCGGAGACTGTGAAATTGACGGCAACATGGGTGGTGGAGCTGCTGCCAACGGAGGAGGAGATGAAGGACTTTTGGATCTTACTGCCATTACAATAACGTGCAATTTTTGTCCTTTATTGCAATTATCAAAATTTCCAGAAATGAAATAAAACGGACCAGAATGATCAAGATTGAACATTGAGTCCCCATCTGTTAAAGATTGAATTGGGCTTTTAGCGTTGCATGAATCGAAATCTTCCTTTTTTACTACCAAGACTGAGTCAGATCCTTTCTTGTACTTGAAAACTGCACGTAAATACAGTATATGATTAGTTTGGAATATGAATGAAAGTAATGGATACGACAAATAAAAATGAATTACAACCAAACAAAAAAAAAAAAAAAAGAAAATTTTACTCTTGGTATAGGATGGACCGATGCAAATATTTAAATAAATTAATAGAGGTAATATTTTTTTAGAAAGTAGAGAGACTTACAAAGAGTATCATTAACTTGAAATCTATTTCTATGAGCCCATTGAGTATAGTTTTCTGAAGGATTCAAAACCCAACCATCTTTTCCACCAACATAGAACTTATAACCATTTGAACAACCAAAAACAAAACCCATCATCAAGAATAAGAAAAACCCTAAAAATCTTTGAAACCCCATTGTTATTTCTTCACCAAAAACGCAGAAAAAAGTGAAGAAGTAGCTATGAAATAGATAAAGAAGAAAAGGTGCAGAAGGTGATATGGGTTATGAAGAAGGGTTTGGTGTGTTTGGGTGTATATATAGAGAGGAAGATGATAGGTTTTTTGATGTTACCGTTGGAGGAAAAAGAAAAAAAAAAAAAAGGTAATATTATTAGTATGAGTTAATTGGGAATGAAGATTCGATTATTATAATTAATAATTAATTAATTATAATCATGAATGTCATTAAACGTTTCATAGATAGAGAGAAGAGAGCATTATTATAGTAAGTTGCAGAGAGAGAGAGAGGTTACACAACATTGCCACATGCTATGGACTAAACGGTCGTGAGATGGAATGAAAACAAGGGGCTGATGATGTTTGAACTCAGGTGGAATCTGGAATTGTGTACAGAAGCAGCCAAAATGTTTAGTGGGAAACAGCAGAAGACAATTTATATATAAAAATGTAATCGAATGTTGAAAGTTATTGTAACTTGAAGTTGTACAGTACTATAAAGTTTCAATAAAAAGGTTTATATCTAATGCAATTTTTTATATTTGTATTATTTATAACTTTTACATTATTATGTTCATTAAAACTAATAATTTTTATTTATGTAGGATTTATTAGTAATTTCAATTATTTTGATATAATTTAGTGTTAGAATAATGAATTTCAAAAAATTGAAAATTTGTTTTATTGAAAATCACATATTATTTAGTTCTCCGTGCTTAAGTGATTTTACTGCTGTATTTTTATTGTTGTATCTTTTAATATTTGTATTTTTTCTCAGTTTTATTGTTGGGTATTTTTATGAGTGTTGTTGAGAAAAGACAAATCAGCTGATTAAATTTTAATATATTATTCAAGATCTTATTTATGAAATTTAATATGTAAATCTAAATATTTTAAAATAATCTTGGGCACATAAATTTAAAATATGACATACATATTTAATATGTAAAAATCTTCCGTCAACATTTGATTAAAAAAGACTATTTAATTGTAAATGGATGTAATATTAGATGCAATATTTTTAAAAAAAAAACAATCAACATTTTTTTTAACTAATTATATTGATCTAAAATATATTAATTATTTATAAATATTCAAACTATTATGTCTTTAGTTAATAACATAAAAAATAATTATCCTTTTTTTAATAAAAAAACAATTATCTTTTTAATGATCAATTTTTATCAATATAATGTACAGTTAGACCCGTATATGAACAATTATGTCAATTATCAGTTCAAATATCAGAGCAAATTGAAATACGACCATCCATAATAGGAAATTAAGAAATTAATATTTTTTCAATACTTTCTTTTTTTTTACAAAATTAAAATACTTTTTTTGGTTGTATTCGTAACAACATATTTAACTAGAAAATTAACGCATGATTTTAAAAATTTAATATATCCTCATTTTATAAAAAAAAACTTAATTTTTGAACGTATGATTTTTAGAAGTTGCGACTAGAGGATTAACAAATGATTTTTGCCTCTTTTATAAATTTTTTCATTAAAATTAAAAATTTGATTTTTAAAAGTTGCGCACTCAGAAATTTGCATTGTCATTCTCTTTTTTTTTTTTCGAAAAACTCCGTGGAATGCTTCACTTCCAAATGCCTATTCATTGTTCCATATTCTCTGTCGTGCGAGTGTTACAATACTTGCAAATTCGAAAATATTCGTTATTTCCAACATATTTCTTTTTAAAAATGTTATGGTACATCGTTTGTATGCTTTTGACAAATAAATTGCTCTTATTGTGTTCCGACTTACTCATTCGGTTGTATTTCACCACTATAAAAGAATTTTGAAAAATATAAATTAATTGAAAATAAGATAAGCTAAAAAAATTATTTTTAAAACAAATTAAGTGAAAAAAAAAACTTAAGTTTAAAATAAGTGGGAAAAAATTAATTTAAACAATATTAAAAATATACCATGTTTGTGGTTGCAACGATGATGGTGACGGTAGAATCTCGGTATTTGGATTTTGACGAGACTTTTCAGTTATGAAGTCGACCACCAATATACATGTAAGCTCTTGTCAGATCGGAAGGAAAATCAAGAAATCATGAACAATTTTGTCTCCAATTTTGTGGATTTCCGATTCTTTATCTTTTTCTTCCGGCGGCGTTTGATTCGGGTTGAAACATTTTTTTTTTAATTTAAATGAATAAAATTAATATAATTTGAGAAATGTAATAGTAGAATAAGCATAATAGTAATTATTAAAAAAAAATATCAGCACTAAAAGATTTAATGAAATGTATAAAGAGAGTATTTGAGTGTAGATAAATAGTAAATAATTTTTGTAATTAAAATAAACCAATTTAACTCCAATTTATAGACAATACATATAAATTTGTCAGACGTAAAATATCTTCGAAATATAACCGTTAATTGCTGTTGGGAGGCAAAACTGTCCATTTAAAAAAAAAAAACTTTCAAACGGTTGGTCTGAATCAAACCGATGGTTTATCCTACAGGTTGACCTGGCAGTTCGACCTCGGTTCAGCCACCGTTCTAGAACCTGGGTGAATAGATGATTCGGTTTGCCAGTTTAGCCAATGATTTAGTTAGGCTTGTCAATGGTCACATAACCGCCGGTTCGATTTTCGTGTCCTGATGATTAACTGAAAAAAATTAAAAAAAAAGTGGTTCGATTAATCAGTAGTTTTGGATGCGATTCGATCACGATTCCAATTTAATACGGGCAACGGTCAAAAAATATTTGAACCTAAAACAAACCGTCTCTTCTACGGTTCTGGTCCGGACTTTACAAGGCGGTCCAGTTACAGTTATCTGGCGGGCCAAACTGCCGGTTTTTTCGAACTGGCCATGGCCACCACTAAATTTTCATCTTTAGTGCCGCCGTTTAACCACACGTTGTCGTATAGACAGACGACGTTGACATTTCCTGTGGGCGTTAGTCAGCAAATAAAAGTACTATACGCTAGCGTATCAGTCACCAGGTTACCGAGCCAAATATGTTCTTTGATTTCTCCAAGAACAACAAAATTTCAAAACTCAACTGGAAATTGCAGAGAAAACCCAATTCAAACTACTGCTTAGATCATATAATTTTTTGAAATTCTTTAGCTCTATGTCACTAGCTACTTTCAAAGCTTTAAAAGAAACCCTAAAACCCTGCAAAAATCTCTCATCTTCTTCAAACTTTACAGAGTCATTATCTCAAGAACAACCCACATCATTAATCCCGAGAAGGCCGCCAAAGTCCTCTCTTTCACAGCAACTTCAACGCCTTGGAGACTATTTCCCTTTGCCCCAACAACCTCAATCACAATTAAAGAAAATAGAAAATGAGGAGAAAGAAGAAGTAGAAGAAGATATCAAAGTTGCAGGTTTTGAGAAAACTGGTTTGGTTCAATTTGATTTTACGGGACCCTTTGAACCGTTAATTCTTTCCTTGCCTGGAGAATCACCTGTTGTACAGGTAATTACTAATTAGAAAGGAACTTGACCCTGGTTCTTTTAATTATTACTGTGATTTTAGGTAATTATCATTTTCAATTTAATTGGTTAGTCGGTTTCTGTCTGTTCTTGAAATTTGTAATTTTAATTGCAGGTTCCTGCTTCTATAAACTGTAGGCTGCTTGAACATCAAAGGGAAGGAGTTATATTCTTATATAAGCTCTACAAAAACAATCATGGTGGTGTTCTCGGTGATGATATGTGAGTTTTGTGTGATTAATTTTATTATTTTTACTGCTATTTTGGTGATTTAATATATGCTAATCGCAGTTTCATGATTATATTCTCGAAAATATAATGTCATTGCCCCATTTTTCTTTAAGGAAACGTGTATAGTTGGTTTAGTGTAAACGGCTAATTCATGCTGCAAAATGTGCAAATAAGTAGTTTTATTATTTAAAAGATTTACTATTTTCCCTTTTGGTTTTGATTTTTTTAAGGAGATTGTATAAATGGAGGTAATGGATTATATGCTCTGGTACTGTCGAGTAGCGTGTAAGTGTGTGACTTTCCTGCTTTTAATATGCCTTATAGCTGAAGATTTCACTAATATTGTTTAAATAAGTGTTTGGTGCCATCTTGATGAGCTAATATAGATATTATATGCTATCAAAATGTAGGGGACTTGGCAAAACCATTCAGACAATTGCATTCCTTACTGCTGTTTTCGGGAAAGATGGAGAATCTGCTGATTCCTCAATAACAAAGGATAATCAGGTTTCAAGAAAAGGTCCAGTTCTAATCATTTGCCCCACTTCTGTCATCCAGAACTGGGAGATTGAATTCTCTAGGTGGGCAAACTTTACGGTTGCTCTTTACCATGGCTCAAATCGTGATTTGATTCTTGAGAAGTTAGAAGTAGGTGGAGCTGAGATACTTATTACTAGTTTTGACACATATAGAATTCATGGCAGCATTTTGTCAGAGATTGATTGGGAGATTGTAATTGTTGATGAGGCACACCGCCTTAAGAATGAGAAATCAAAACTATATGCAGCATGTTCAGAAATTAGAACTCGAAAACGGATTGGTCTTACAGGAACTATTATGCAAAATAAAATTACAGAACTTTTCAACCTCTTTGACTGGGTTGCACCTGGATCTTTGGGAACGCGGGAGCATTTTAGAGAGTTTTATGATGAACCTCTTAAGCATGGTCAGAGGGCAACTGCTCCGGAAAGATTTGTCCAGGTTGCTGATGAGCGTAAAGAGCACCTAGTGGCAGTTCTTCGTAAATATCTGCTTAGGAGGACTAAGGAGGAAACTATTGGGCATCTTATGCTGGGAAAGGAAGATAATGTTGTATTCTGTGCCATGAGTGAATTGCAGAAACGGGTTTATAGGAGAATGTTACAAATACCTGATATCCAGTGTCTTATAAATAAGGACTTTCCATGTAGCTGTGGTAGTCCCCTTAAACAAGTGGAATGCTGCAAAAGGATCGTACCTGATGGGATTATATGGCCTTACCTCCATAGGGATAACCCTGAAGGCTGCGATTCTTGCCCCTTTTGCCTTGTCCTTCCTTCCCTTGTTAAGCTTCAACAGGTTAATGAGTTAGGCTACACATCAGTTTCATCCTATGCTCTGATTTTGCTTAGAAAAAAATAATTTTGAAGCTTGTTTTTTCATTTCTGCATGCTCACATCTATATATGACTGCAGATAAGCAATCATCTGGAGCTGATCAAGCCCAACCCTAGGGATGAACCAGACAAACAAAGGAAGGATGCAGAGTTTGCTTCCGCTGTTTTTGGTCCTGATATTGACTTGGTAGGGGGGCATGCCCAAACTGAGAGTTTCATGGGCCTGAGTGATGTTAAACATTGTGGAAAAATGCGAGCGTTGGAGAAGTTAATGTCCTCTTGGGCTTCACGAGGTGACAAGCTTCTTCTATTCAGCTACTCTGTCAGGTCTGTTCTATAACTAGACTCATCTGGACCTTCAGTGCTATTATTGATGCTTGCTATTCTAGTGGTTAATGAAATGTCATGATTTGGGAATATATATCAACTCAAACACTAACCATTCTACTCGTTCTATACAATCTGTAAAAGTTAACTGTTTATGAATTGATTTTCTTTGTTTCTTTACTTGAGAATTAGAGAGAGTGGAGAATGAGAAGCCAAAGTTTTGATTGATGATTATACTAAATGAAGATTTAAGAGTATATTTGTGAAACTTATTAATTGTGTTAGACATGTTAATTTCTGTGTTAACTACTGTTGTCCATTTCTCTTGTAAAAGGTTATATTTCATTTAGTTGTCTGATGAAGTTTGTATGCATCCCTGTTAATCACTTTCCAGTGGGTACTAAAATGTTGTTTGAATTGCCTTTTGTTTTTCCTTGCGGTTGAAATTGAACAACTTTTTGCAGAATGCTGGACATACTGGAAAAATTTATCATCCGTAAAGGATATAGCTTTTCAAGACTTGATGGTTCCACACCAACTAATTTGCGTCAATCCATGGTTGATGAATTCAATTCAAGCCCAAGCAAACTGGTAAACTTTTTTTTTTTTTTAAGTGATAGACTAATAGTGAGTTTGTAAAAATCCTTTCTCATTCACTCTGTTGTTTTCAGGTGTTCCTTATATCGACTCGAGCTGGTGGGCTCGGGTTAAATCTTGTTAGCGCAAATCGTGTGGTTATATTTGATCCGAACTGGAACCCTGCATATGATCTACAGGCTCAGGACAGGTCATTTCGTTTTGGGCAGAAACGACATGTTGTAGTGTTCCGCCTTCTTGCAGCTGGGTCTTTTGAGGAACTTGTTTATTCCCGGCAAGTCTACAAACAACAGCTATCAAATATTGCAGTTTCTGGAAAAATGGAAAAACGCTATTTTGAAGGTGTCCAGGTGCATTTTTTTCCCATTCCTGGAAGGGAGTTGGCTATTGGGTTAGGGGGGGTATGGTAAAAAATGTTTTTCTTTTAATCCACTCCACTGGCTTTTTTTTTTTTTTTGGCAGGATTGTAAACAATTTCAGGGCGAGCTTTTTGGAATCTGCAATTTGTTCCGCGATCTATCTGATAAGCTTTTCACTAGCGAAATCATTGAATTACATGAGAAACAGGAAAAGGATGTTGATGACCGTACAAAGCAGGAACTAGCTGAGATTGGGAGTTATTTTCTTCCTCCAAAACAACCGGATGTAACGAATTTGCCTGTATCAGAGACAAGCAGGTCAACTGATGTCAATGCTACAGCAGATAGACCTGTTCTTGATGAGTTTGGTAAGTTCAATTATTTTCCTGTGTGCATGTGTTTCCTGGCGAGGTTCAACTTTTGAAACAGCTCTATGTCACTGTTTTATAGTTCTCAACCTTCTGAGAAAATTCACAACTTCTATCGTTAATTTCCCATAAAATTCAATCTTTTGCCAAAGTGATTGGGGATCTCTCAACTTCATTAACCAATTTTCATGTTACTGGATCACCTTGATTTTTCTACAAGTTCTTTTACGGGCATGTTGTATAAACATAAATGGATCATCTGATTTGCAGGCATTTTGTATGCTCACCGTAACGAAAATATCATCAATTTTGGACAAGCCATCAGAAAGGAAAATGAAGAAGAGACCGTTCCTGAGCATTGTAATGTGGCTACGATGTCTAAGCAGAGAAGAAAACTTGATGATGAAGGTGGGAAAGAAAATGTCTCATCACCCACAGATAGGAAAAGGACCCGGTATAGCCTTCTTGCCAAGTTCAAGGGCATGGAATTGCTTGAATTTAGCAAGTGGGTATTGTCTGCAACTCCTTCAGAAAGAGAGAACATACTTAAAGAATTCAAGAAAAGGAAGGCAAAAATGCCTAATGGTTAAAAAATTTTCTTCTAGAAACTGTACTATATGTATGTATTGATGTATATTATTGCAACTTTTGTACTACTTTTGACTGGCAAATTCAAATGTTCATAATTCATTCAATTTTATGTATATAGGCTTCCTGAATATTGAGGAACCAATTCTTGTTCAAGAGTTCCTTCAATGTCTGGATATGGCAATGTATAGCAATCAGAAGTCAGAACTTGATTATTACTAAATGAAATACCCCATCTTATCCTTGAGTAGAATTAAATTATATGTCAAAGTGAAATCATTAATTACTTTGCTAAATCTGTTTAGTGACGCAAACTAACATGCTCCTCAGGCAAATCTATGTGATTTCTGATTCAAGAATATGAAATTTACAGTACAAGATAATTACATTGGTTCATTCTATAAACAAAACCTTGGTTGTACTAGTTATCATCCAAAAGAAGCCAGCTTTTCTACTTCTACGTGTAGCTATCTTCGCTGCATCTTGAATCGAGAAACTGGCTTCGAAGGTTGAGGATTCGATGACTGCAAAATTTGATAACATAATGAGGATGGAAAGTTAATTGCGAAAAGAAACAACTTAAATGGCAAAATTTCACAAAAAATAGAACAGTACCTGTGATGAAGCAGCATTCTTCTGCTGGGAATTTGGAAGGTCAAAGGCATGTTCCACAATTGAGCCGGTAAAAGCCTGTAGATGTAGAAGAAAATCAGCAAGGACAACTTCCTATTTTAGAAGTTCAGGTTAATAGTTAACATACCTTCGAGCTGTCGAATCCTTCTTTTGAAGTCCACTTAGGTGTCTTCATATTGAAAAAGAAGAACACTAAGCAGTTAGGATTTCAAGATGAACTCATTCAAAACCATGTCGTGTTTAAACTAAACCTGAATAACCCTAAAAAAATTAGAGTAATACCTGTGATGGGGTCACTATTCGATCTTGTAAATTCTGTATATTGCCGGGCCGCTCCATTATAGAGTCTGTAACAGCCTGCAATAGTAAATAACAAAACAATTAGCGAGGGCAGAGGAATTCTTATAATTAACAGATATATTATTCTGCAAACTAAAATGATATTGATACTGTGGGAATATTACTTTGGAACTATCAAATTCTGATTTTCTTGTCTGCAAAGGTACCTGTAACAAAATAAGAAGTGGGAAATGGAGGAAAAAGATGCATTAATTAGGTCTCATCTAACAGTTTATGACCCAGGAATGCAAGGAAAACATGTTGGTGATTACTATAAAAGCGAAGAAGAAAAATGAGAAGACCCCAAATAACAGCACAAAGAAAACGGCGATTACTCTATAGAGGACAAAGTAAACATTTGAATACCTTGTTTCCCAAAGATGATACTGTTTTGACTTTCTCATCCACCACTGGAAGAAGTGGAGATTTATTGGAAGGAATAGACTTCTTTGTCTCACCCAAGCTCTCACGACTGGACATATGATCTGAAAGTTACAATTAGGGATGAGTAGGAATATTTAGACAAAACTATAATTATCAGCAAGATAAACAAGAGCTGTCCTTTTCTTTCTTTTTATTTCTTCTGCACATTTACAGTCCTCTCATGTGTAAACAAGTAGAATGTGGTATATAACAGCAACATGAAGTATCTGAAGGCTAACCTTTCAATAGAGGTTGCACTGTCAAACCTGTGCACTGCATTTCCAAATTTTGTATCAATTTCTGACACATATTTCTCGAGCAATACATTAAATGAGAGACTATAACTTTATCACTTACATTTGGCTGATCGTTAATATTTAATTGCCGGTCATACAATCTTGATAAGGCTTCACCGGATGCATTTTCAGCTTCTATCAGTTTTCGTAGTTTCCTTGTCTGACACCCAAATTAAGTCGGTGATTTTTTTTTTCATAACAAAAATGATACAACTGCAATCAATTTGACACATAAGCCCCTACCTCTGAAGTTGTCTGCGATGTAAGATGATCAATATCAGCTTCATTTGGATCATATTCATCACTCTCATCATCATATTCAACATCATTAGTGTGCTGATCTTCATTGTTATCATTCTCACTTTTATCTGCACTTGTGGACTCATCTTCATAATTCTCATTGTCACCTTCACCTGCAAGTTCTTCCTTCTCAAGTTCATCCAACCTGGCCATCATACGAGCATATTCATCATCTTCAACCATAACTTTCTTGTCATTCATCTCTGAAAAAGAATAAAAATATCTCAGTAGCAGAAAATACTTCCAATTAGTACAGTAAGCCAGAGCAACTCTACTCATTCATACTGAAACATATAGAGATGGTGCATAATCGATCATTTAAATTGAGTTCTAGTGACATAAAAAACAATGGCAAAGAACCTACCGGATTTTGGTTTTCCCTTATCAGAACTCTCTTCCACATACTCCTCCTGTATCTCGACAAGACCTTCCTGTTACGCAAATCAATTGAAAATAACGTAAACATAAAACATTCATCTCTACCCAATATAGATCT
The DNA here is from genome assembly GCA_948099555.1 of Croton setiger. NCBI lineage: Eukaryota > Viridiplantae > Streptophyta > Magnoliopsida > Malpighiales > Euphorbiaceae > Croton > Croton setiger. The sequence goes on along the minus strand of CANUEY010153564.1, from coordinate 133,702 downwards.
CCAGTAAAATAGAGAACCAACAATTCAAAAATAGTAAAGTATTGCAAACAAACCGCAGCTTCATGAGCAGTAAAATTGAAAAATGAAGCCTCAGCTCTAAGATCCTTTATATTAGTCTTAAGAGATTCAACTTGAGAATCCAAAACCTTCCCTCTTCTTTTCAAAATCTCCACAGTTTGCTTTGCTGTTCTTTCTACATAGTAACCTTCCCCCAAAAGAACCTTTCATTAACAAAAAAAAAAAAAAGATTAAAATTTCCAAATTACATAAGAAAATAATGCTACAAAAAACAAATTTAAATTTGGAAGAAAAAAAAAATTCTACCATGAACTCATTAGTATGTACTAATTGACCTGGAAAAAATGCAGCTTTTCCAAAAGGAACCTGTAATAATAATTCAATAATATTATACTTTTAGTGTCTAAAATTTGCAATTAATTAAGAAAATATGATAGTAATAAGACTTACCATGACATCATGGTGGAGTTCATCAGGAAGGCGAGATACGAGGTTGACGAGATTAGTATTATCGGAGATGAATTCTTTAAGGTGGTTAAGCTCTTTCTGCTTCTCGGCAATTGCATCCTCTACACGTTTCGCCGCCTTCTGTGCTTCGTCGACGGGAAACAATGATGATAATGAAGTTACAGTTCCTCTAGTTTGATCCTCCATTGTCGTTTCGCATACAGAGAGAAAGAGGAAGGAAGAGAGCCTAGTTTTGCAACTTGCAGTAGAGTTTTGAGAGAGGAAGAAGACGACGGAGAGGGATTTTACAAATACAGTCAAGAAGAACAGTTGAAACGACGCGTTTTGAATTGAAGGTTACTTTAGTAAGTATACATTAGATAAGAGAGTGAAGATCACGTCCTAAATGGCGCGTATCTCGACTACTCAGCCAACAGAACACAACATAGTACAGAGTTTAATTCTCTCTCCCTTGACCGCCATTTCACCAATACCAAAGAAGCAAAGAAGAAGCAGCCATGTCACAACATTCAACTACTAATACGAAACCCTTCTTTACTTCAACGCCCAAATCTACTCTCTTTATATCTTTTTTATTTGATTAGTATTTTTTATAATTATTGTTATTATTAAAATTATTGTTATTTTCCATTTTATATGATTTTCTTGTTCCAAAATCATCTTCCAGTGAAGGCATGGTTTGGTGATTGCTTCCTTCCATTAATTAAAATCTCCTAATTTTAGTCGTTGAGCTCTCACTTTCTCTTCGGGTATCGTTAGTTCCAATATTTGTTTGTTTGACTCCACTCTAAGCAACCTTTTCTCTCTTCTTCTTCTTCATCATCCTTTTTACTTGCTGCTATCCAATGGTGGGTTTTGTTTTTTTCTGCTCTTTTGCTCAAAAAGACCTGTCTTTTCTGATATCCAATTGGAGTTGATCGCGGGGTTCCTCGTAAGTGTCAAAAGGAGGTGTTTTTTTGGATATGGGTACTTCTAAGAATTTGAGGTTTTTGTTAAATCATAGTAAGAAGAGACAATTAGGGTTTGTTCTTCGTTTTATTTTTGGATTATGGTTTGGGTTTTCGGTTGTTCGTCCGGTAGCTGGTATTAGACCCTTGAAGGAGCGGACTCGGTCGTGGGGCGATGAGGTTAGTGTTTGAATTTTACTGGGTATGCTTAATTTTGAATTAATTTGTGGATTCTGACTGGAATGTGTGACAAAGATAGTAAGTTTTGGGTTGAAAAAGATGTAAACTTTGACTTCTTAAGTTTGTTATAGATTCTGCCAAGTTTAGTTTTTTGCCAGTTTTGAGTGGCAATCTTATGTTTAAAAAGCTGAATTTAGGTCAATTGCCTTTTTCAAGTAGAATTTTGGATAGAATGAATATTGATATTTAAAAGATTCTACAATGTTTAATACATTGCTGTGTACTAGGATATGGTTTTTGAAATGAGAATGGAAACTTGTTTTAATAGATCGAGAGCATGATATTTCAGTAATTGTTATCAAAATAAATAACTTTTTGTCTTTGAAAAGGCCATAAGAGATGATGTATCATCCATTGGGATTAGATTCCCAGCAGAGAGTTTAGAAGTGTCCCTTGTTGAGTTTTTCTTTTACATGATCAATTTCTATCTTCCAAACTAGCTTTGTGCTTGTAAGTTTCAAGCTTCTATTGCATTCTTATTTCTATGCGACAGCAAAGTATGCTTAATTTTTATGCCTAACTCATTTAATTTGCTATGATCCATGGAGTAAAAAACATTTCTTGCAATGCAATTGAGTCTTATTGAGGAATGCTATAGAATTCATTGGCAATAACTTTTGTTTTCCTTCGAACTTTTCTAGTGAGTGCATTGCCCATAGAAATGGGATGTTATAGTTAATAGTTTATTGGTGTTGCTTCTTGCAGTGGCTATTCATTAGAAAAGATGAAAATGATTTGGGTCCATTTTCTGCCTGGAACATCACAGGAACTTACAGAGGTTTGTGGCTCTTTTTTCAGTCATATATTGAATACATCATTTCTGTTGTGCAATTAAAATGTTACGAACTGTGCATTCTTTTTTCATGTGATGTTCTGATAAGTTCTAGTGTTTGGCTCTTTCAACAGCATTGATAGCTGGATTCATATTGTGGGCTTAATATTAAGACATAATTGGTTACAGCAAACAGAATTTGGAATGTTCTTCAATTGGTTGCTGTGGTCACACCTAGGACTTTATTGAACACTGCTATTTTCAACTATGCATATTAACTACAGTATGCAATTCCAACTACTTGAGTTGCATGAATATAAATAATTTTTCTTTACAATAGGTATTTGTTTCAAACTGCCAGGTTGACAGCCTGCAGGATTTGTTCAGCAGAACAGAATATAAATTAAAAGGAAGTAAGAAAATTTCATTGCCGATTACATGTCAGAACCTTATAGTCTGACTCAAGTAGACATGTTTTGTTTGTCATCCATGGTTGACTTGTGTTCACATCCAGTCCATCCTTCAAAGTAGCTTTGGCATAATAGAGTTTCAGTGGCATTTAGTTGCTAATTATTTTGGGAATTGCATTCAATCAATCATGTGGCTTGTGATTCTTTTGGATGTGCACCATGACTTTTCTTGTAGTACAGAGAACTATTTGTTGCAATTGATGGATATCTTGAGGCATTTCAGAAAGTATGCACAAATAGTTGACTAAGTTAATTTCTTGTGTTTTATTTTAAATTTGCTAGTTCATTAAATTTCCTTACTTGTTTCTTTTTTTTTATTTTTTATTTTTTTTTTTACATTTATATTTTGGACTTGTGAGTTGCAGGGATTTGGAAGTTTCTAGATTCTGCAAATGGCTCCTCGAAGTTTCCAGATTTCAGGAAATCCAATGGAGAATCTGTCATTGAATTAGTCAGTACTCCAACAAAAATAACTGGTGTGCATTATGTCCAGGTGGGGGCTTTTCCTGCCTCATTATGGGATCTACCTTATTGCTAGTTCATTTATGAGCAATTAGATTTATTTTATTTGGGTTCCTTAGCTTATACTGTGCATTATAGCAAATTTTTGCATTTTGCTTTGCTTTGAAACACTTATGATGTAAAAGTATAGCAAAATAGCTATGACATTTTGATTTAGTGGAAACTCTAACTGAAAATGATGGATATCGGTATTTTTCGTATTCCATTTTTGTAGCAAATGCATAACTTTTTTCACAGAGGTTAACCAATTCAATTTAGCATGTTATAATATGACCTTTGTTCCTTCACAATTCAGAAGAGTGATTTGGGAATTATGGCATACGTTCATTTCTTGAAAATGGTATAGAACTAGATATCAAAATGCTCACTTTATGGCTTAGCACATAAAATTATCACAAATGAGTTTGTCATATAGGTTTATGTGCTTTAATGTTTGATTCTTCATGATGTGTTAATATTATTTACTGAACAATTTTGTATTCTTGCCCTTGGTGTTGTCACAGGGTGTTATTATTTTCCACGATGTGTTTGACAATGCACATAATGCTGGTGGAGCACAAATCAGGGTCGAAGGTGTATATATATGGCCTTTTAGACAGCTTCGAATGGTAGCTAACGGGTGAATCTCTTGACAACTCAAATGAAAATGTTGGCGTTTGTTCAATCTAAGCATCAATGCTTTTTCTGGCTAGATTGAGGAAGACTTATTCCTCAGATTCATTTGTTAGGGTTTCAAAAGACATGTTAGCTTCATGTACTTGGACCCTATATGGAATAGTGTAAATTATTTAATTTCTTTACTTTTTTGTCTTCATATTTTGGATAATGCCAACGTTTCTTAGTTGCTAAAATGTGCATGATTTCCTGCTGTTATATTATTTTCTGTATAGATGGTTGATTCCATGTTATTAGTTAATACTAATTTTTCATTTTCAATGCTATTGCAGTGGGAAAGAAGGGGAGTTGAGTGAAGACGAGGATTATATTTTGTCCAATCCATATCATTTGGTAATACATATTTTTGGTTTTTTGTTCTTGCATTATATTTTGATTAAACATGCTTCTAGGAGATCCTCTTACTGTTTTAAATGTGCTGCATGGTCTATTTTCTGCGGCTTTTCGTTTCATTTTTTCATGTATGTTAATGCATCTTAGCTGGTAAGTCTAAGCTGGCAATATGGTAATGCTGACTGTTTTGATTGAGTGCATTAGTTGGTGTTTGTTCATATACACCAAGTTTGGTTGCATAAGTTGGTATATGCATCTTGCGAGTGTTCTCATGTTTGGTTGCATCTTGGCAAATGCTTGCATTAGCATTTGGTATATATATGCATTGACCAAAACATAACTGAAGTATTTTGTTTTGTTTGTGGGTGATGCTGAATTGTAACTTAAAGCTTTCTTGAACAGCTTGGAGTTTTCTCGTCTCAAGTGTTCCAAGATTCTCCAAGAGAGAAAATTTGGAAAAGAAAAAATTGTAATCTTCTACACTTGATTTTGGGTTTTCAATTTAAATTGAAATTAACAATAGAGAGCAGATAACATCTTCTCCTTGCAGCACCAATTTATGAGATGGAGAAACATTGCAATATTGAAATTGCTGCCCAGATTACTCGTGCCTCGTCCAGCCAAAATGGTACTGAGTTCTCTCTAAAACTAGAAGCTTCTTTTCCAAATTCATTTCTATCTGTTCATAATTCAGTAAGTAGTCAATATGTAAGACTTAGTTTCGGTATCTTACAGCTTTTGATGATGTTTTGTGTCTCCAGCACTACTCATTACTATTTGAAAAAATTGAAGTATCAAGTTTGGCCTTTTACAATAGAAAATCCCTTGTTTAACTACAGAAAAATGAGTGCACGAAAACCATAAATATGGATGTCCAACGGATTTAGATTTTGAGGATGGACCCAAGCTTTTGAAATTACTGCTTTTTTTTCTCTTTCCCTTACTTTTCGCTTCTATTTTTTCCATTTTTTTTTATAAATTTCTCAGTTAATTAAGTTCTCATTGTATATGATTCCTTTCGTAGTCAATCCCTTCCCTCCTATTTTTTCTTTATACCTTAAAGTCATTTTATGTTCATGTAGATGGAGATCGTGATCACTATCACATAGAAGGATTAATGGAGAGTCCTGCTGTGGATGATGATGGGGATTGCTTCTCACCTTTACTACTAAATGCTACTTCTGTCAACATTGAAGTCTACTATAATAAAGCAGTGAACTATACCTTGATGGTCACTTTTGTATCCTTAACATATCTACTACTTTACAGTTTGTACATATGTCATACAAGCTAGATTTGGGTTGGTCCCTTGACATGCATGCATCAGGTCTCTTTCCTACAAGTTCTTCTGTTGATTCGACAAATGGAACATAGCAACACTCAATCTGTATGATTCATGCTCTCTCTTTCTGTTATATGAGATTAATAATCATCAATATAAATATATGGAGAATGCATTCTGTGCTCTCAAATTTCAACATTTTGGACATTTATGATCTAAGTTAACTGACAAGGATTCTGGTTTATACTGGATTAGGGAGCTGCAAAAGTTTCAATCTTGATGATCGGACAGCAAGCAATCATGGATGCTTATCTTTGCCTTTTACATCTCACAGCAGGAATTTTAGTTGGTAACCTCTGCAACTGGAAATGCCAACTTACTTACATTTGCTTGAGAATGTTTCACTTTCTGGTGTTTTGAAATTTCTGTATGTTGAGTCATTCCTGTTAAATTTAGTCATGAAATTTCCCTTGCTAAAAATTCTTTTTTTTTTTATATATATGTATTACGTTTATGAGCGGATGTACTTAAAAAATTGTTGTGTACTGACTCTTACTTTCAAATTATCTATTGGCTTGTAATACAAATCTATTTGCGTTTTTTCCACAACTTTCGTCTGGCAATATCAACACAATGTTGTATGTATGATTTGGTCTCATCCTCAGATTAGTATTTTTTAGGTTGACTCACTAGACCAATAGAATTTCATGGGCACATAAAATTCATATTCAATCATTTGCCATATTTCATCATTAACCACAGGTAAGTTCTGATGTGATGTTCTCATATTGGCTTGCTTTGTAACTAAGCTTGTTGGCCTAGTCTACCTAGTATTTCTTCTTTAAATTTGTCTGATGCCTAAGCGAAGGTGGTTCATGCCAGGAATGCCACTAGATGGCATATTAAAGCTGTGGCAGTGGGGATTCCCTTATTTTTGCTGCTTATATATAGATGAATAGTATTAACATTTATCATATTCCTTTGCCTTTCTTTTTCGTAGTATGTGCTGTTTGCTTGTTTTCAATCTCACAGTGTAGTCATCTCTATGCAGAATCCTTATTTAATGCTTTCGCAACTGCTGCTTTCTTCAAGTTTGTAGTCTTCTCAATTTTCGAGATGAGGTACCTTCTTGCTATATGGAAGGCAAGCAGACCTACAAATAGTGGTGAAGGTTGGGAGACAATGCGCCGTGAACTTTCAGTTCTTTACAGTCGATTTTGTAAGTAACTCTTTAGAAATACAATTCATCAATTTATTGATGGAAATATGGCTTACTGATGCATGCTCGTTTTCATATGCATTCTTAAGATTATGCCTGTTTTATGCATTCACTTTTGAAAAGCAATTAATTATTATTTAGTTTCAGTCTATGAAATCGTGGGCTAATTTCGAATAACTATTTTAACTCTTTGTAGATGGCATCCTTTTGGGTGGCATTTTGCTCATGTACGAGTTCCATAATTTTCTAAGACCGATCCTGCTCCTGATGTACTCCTTTTGGATACCTCAAATAATCACGAATATAATTCGTGATTCAAGGAAACCTTTGCACCCTCATTATATATTGGGCATGACTGTTACTCGGCTGGCAATCCCATTATACATATTTGGATGCCCGAACAACTTTATGCGCATTGAGCCCAACAAGACTTGGTGTATTTGTTTAAGTATATTTATTGGCTTGCAAGCATTGATCCTTCTCCTTCAACACTATCTTGGGTCTCGGTGGTTCATTCCTCGGCAGGTTAGATAGAGTTGTGCTTTGTCAAAATCATTTATCTTCTTTACCCTTTGGATTTTCGCAATTGATTTCACGTGTTTCTGTGCATTCCTTGTATGTATCTTCTTTTCCCTCTAAAGTTTTTTCATTTACTTATCTGCAGATACTGCCTGAGAAATATTGCTACTATAGAAGATTTGATCAAGATTCAAATCAGGCATTGGATTGTGTTATTTGCATGACTGCAATTGATCTCTCTCAGCGTTCCAACGATTGCATGGTACACCAATGGGAAATTGAATTCTTTCCCTTCTTTATGTTGATTTACAACTGAAGTCACTAAAACTGCTAATTTTTCCTGCAGGTGACTCCTTGCGATCATTTTTTTCATTCTGGTTGTTTACAAAGGTGGATGGATATCAAGATGGAGTGCCCAACTTGCCGGCGTCCACTGCCACCTGCCTAGGGAGATTATTTTACTTCTGTTTATAGATAGGATTGACTGACATTGCTCTTCTGTTCATTATGGTAATGACCTTGGCATAACTTTGACTTGAAGTACTTATTCCTTTGTACTTCTTATGTTGTAATCACATTTTTTTCCTCTATTTTTTTTTTTTTAAGGATTGGGAAAAGAACCCATATTTTGCTTGGGTAGGGTGTCAGGAGATAGCGAAAGGCATAAAACCGCATGGAATTTCAATGGTGCAGCAAGTTGTACTTTACATTGCTCTTTGTATCATCTGTATAATGTATATTTTTTAGACCCCATCAGAAATTTCAGAAATGAAAATTATCTTCAGTTTTAGTTTTTCATCTCACTCCATTTCCTTTTCATTTACAAATAAAATTATTAACTTGGTATAGGCAAGCATGTGCAAACGTGGGGTTGTGAGCTTGGCAATTCATAGCCAGGGAACACATCAACCCACATCCCTCTTCGATATTGTTCTTTTGGATTCAGTTTATGGATAAATATAATTCAATTTCTTTCTTAGACAAGGAGCTTCTTTTGATTTGTATCTTAACATATATGTTCTCTTTTTCTTTTCCCTTTTTGCAGAACTCTTGTAGCTGTAGGATAGCGAAAATGGAGATTTATGTCTGAATTTAGTTGTCCTCAATGTAGATTTTGTATATCAAACAAATAATATGTATGCTTTTCATTTGCACGTCTATCTGCAAGAAAAGGAATATAATTACGAAGTTTCTGGGTAGTAAAGCACACTGTATCTTCACGTAGTTATGTACAATCATGTTTTCGATTTATACAAAAACTAGTTACAAACTGAGGACTGAGACTTATTTTGATTTTATGGTAAGTATATTACAATATTAATTATTATGTAGAACTGGGAGCTATGGCAGGTGACAGAAGAGTTGCTGCAGGTGCTGTTGCAGGAGCGAAAGGTGAAGAACTGCCGAAAATTCTGCTACCAGCGCAACACGGTAGCTCGTAGCAATCTACTGGGTGCTCAAGAACAGGATTACATTCTTCCTTGCTTCTTTGCATCCGCTTCTCTAGTAAACAGTTGCGGCGATCATCAAAAGCAATGCCTTTAGAGGTCAGGTTTGAACAGATGCCTTCTTCTTCACAGAAGAAATTGTAAGAGAAAGTGAAATTAGACAAATTTGGCAACACACATATTCCTGCAGGTACGGTTCCACTCATTTCATTATGAGCTAAATTTAAGCTTTCTAGATGAGCTAGCCCTGCAAGGCTATAAGGTATTTGACCGACTATTTTGTTTTGGCTAACATCCAATAGCCTTAGCTTATATAGATAGCCAACTTCTGGCGGCAAACACCCTGTCAAACTACTGTTAATCAAGACCAACTCTTCTAAATTTTCTGCGAAATTTGCTATGCTTGGTGGCAAGCAACCTCCGAAATTATTGTTAGCTATTACAATAACAGAGGCTGTACTTCCACCTGTAAAAGATGGAATTACATTAGTAAATCTATTGTTGTTGACAAATATTGCATCTAGTTGTTTCTGGAAGAGTTCAGAAGGCAATGGACCTTCAAACTCATTGTATCGTAGGTCTAAGTATTTCAGAATAGGAAGAGAAAGAACAGGAGAAGGGAAACGGCCAACGAATCGGTTGTTACTTAGATCAATCTCATAGAGAAGTGTAAGGTTAGATATAGTTTGAGGAATAATGCCACAAAATCTGTTGCTATTTAAGTGAAGAAGTGCTAGATCAGATAAAAGGCCTAGTTCAAGTGGCAGAAAGCCAGCTATATCGGCAGAATTAAGATCTATGCCGGCAACAACTTTGATTTTTGGATCATCAATAGCCGGTGCACAATAAATCCCAGTATATCTACATACATTATGACCAACCCAGTTGGTAGTGAAGTTGCGTGGATCGGAATAGATTACCCTTTTCCATGCTTGAAGGGCGATATAAGCCCGTTCGAGTCTTGGGTTTGATGTAGAAGAAGAAGAACGAGGGTGAGATTGGTGGTGGCGATGATGAGATAATGAAGAGAAGCTATGTTTTGCATATACATTGTTGAAAGGAAAAGTTAAGTGTAAGAACAAGAGAATTAATAAGGTTAGAGAAAGAAGAGGATTAAGCCAAAAAGAAGCCATTTTTGTAGTGTATAGTTAACAAGCTTAGCTTAGCCTTTTTATTTAAGGAGGAAATTATAGCTTTTTCCTTACCAAATTTTGAACATTTTCAAGTCTTGCTTATAATCATAATTCTCATGTCCAATGGAAAATATTGATTTTTTTGATAGACTACCAAGAAAATCCTCAACGACCCATTATAGTGACAGTTAACCGTTACATATACATATATAACCTTAAACACATAGTCCATATGGTTTGTGTAGATAAGCATATGAGCAATTGTAGTACAGACAAATTGTCTCTTTCCTTGCAATTTCTGCTGTCTTTTGAAAGCTTTCTATGGTATTAATACAAGACAAAGTATTGGTGGTGATGGTTTCATTTTTGAAGTAACTTTCAACATATTATAATATTATTTTTAGGTTCTGAGTAGAAGGTTCTTGGAGAACCCAGTTCTCTTTTCAGAAAAATATATAAAATTATTCCAAACAGATGAATCCTTATTTGTACAGATAATTTATATTGTAGCATTAGATCATTAATGCTGTATATGTAGATTTTATACACAGATCAAGTAAACGTATAAAAGCAAACAGTACAACTTAGGTCGTGTTTGGTATTGCTTAATAGCAGTTTTTTTATTATTTTTTAAGCACTTTTTAGCATAAAAGTAGCTTTTTAAGCTCTTTTAACTTAAAAGTCAATCATTACCTGTTTGTCGAAGGTATTTTAGGGGTTTCAAGTTTTTTTGTAAAAGTAACAAAATGCTACTTTGTAATAAGTGTTTTTCAAAAGCCGAAAAGAGAAAAACACAAGTAATACCCAACACTTTGAATGTATATGATCTTCATAACAACACGAATTTCAGTTCAAGATAACGCAAAGATTTAGTTTTTACCGTAATTAACTTTACTGTTATAAGTACCATATAGTATGATTTTATTTAATGAAATGTTAATTCTTTCCAGAATTTCTTGAACCGCAGCTCAAACAAACATGAGAAAGCTAATTGAGACAGGAAAGTCATAATCTTGTATGGTTTAAGAAAAATTAGTGGCAGGATTAGTTGTAAGAAATGGGATTAGTTCAGGGAAGACGATGCGCATGATATAGACTTGCCTCCTTCCAAATTGTAAAATGTAGTTTTCACAGTTTGTTTGAAGTGGAGGAGGAGAATGACTGCTTTAGAAAAATAAAACACAGCTAAAGTATTTCTTGAAATGGAAGCGAGAAACTAAAGAACAGATTTTCTTCAACCTTGTTTGTCACATTTTTCAAGTTTCTGTAATAAAGTGATTCTTGGTCTAGATACATTTATCTGACCGGTTTATGATGGCATCAATGTATTGAGAACTACAATGTTCTTGATATTTTTGTAAACTAATTAAAACGTTTCTCAGATTTTGTTTCATCAAATTTATTATAAAAAAAATCCCCAAATTAATTTTGAAGGTTTTCGGCTCTGATTTTATGGGTTCTGTAGTCCAATATCTGTGTAGTCCAACAAATTTGTCTAATACCTCTGAGCATTGGAGGTTATGATTGGATTTTGAATATTTCACCCCTCTCTCTCTCTCTCTTAGACTTTTACAAGATGCGCCTGGCCTGGAATTGAGTTAATCCAAATTATCAACAGCGTAGGACTAGTTAGCTGTACAAGTTTGTTACGGGTTGATAATCCTCCATACGAGAATGACTGGATCAGAATCGCAATATTCTTGTTATCAAGACATGGAATAGAACATGATATTCCTATGGATGACTGGACTTAAATGGGACTTTGATGAATGAAGATGTTGGTATGGTTTTATTTCTCAAACTTTTAAATTCTCCACAGGAATGCACAGTTGTATCTTTATCATGAATCATATGTAAATTATTCGCTTCAATAACTGAATATTGTTTTTGGTATCAATCCTTAGGACCATTTGCTTCTGACTCTGAATAGTTCTAAAATTCAAAAAAGTGTGAAAGACTAGAATTGAACATTGGACAAAAAAAATCCATTACAAAAACACATTTTATCTAATGTGCCTAATTATTCTCACACAAGTCACTCATACAAGAAGAAAAGCCACTTTCTATCGAAGCTTTTGCTAACACTCAAAATTGAAATTGTTCGGGCAAGTATTTATATATATGATTTTATACCAATTGCGACCACTACAGTTTCTACAAAAATTATTCAAACGTCAGAACGTAAACCTGATTTTCCAAAACGAGAGGGAGAAAGTATTACCCTACAGAAGCTTAATTTTATCATCATCATCATCATCATCATCATTTCCAAACCATCTTTGCTCTTCAAAGTGATCATTACCCACAAACAGCACTAGCCGCCTCCACCAGATCCGTATTTCTTGCCAAATACAATAAGCTGAAGTTTGTCATAACCAGCAAGCACACCAGCACCTGCCACAGCACGCAGAATATTTGCACCAGCTCCTTTGAAGAGGGATTTCGCACCTTCATTCTTGATAATCTGCGAGAATGCAGCCATTGAACTCTTGTACTTAACAGCTTCTCCAGAGGTCATCATCATCCTTCTACGGACTGTATCAATGGGGTAAGAGGCCAATCCTGCACCAATTGTGATTCCCCATCCCAGAAAGAAACTAGCAAAGAAACTATCCTGTAAAACCAGCAGCATTTGACTTAAATAGATCATTAGTGATTCTCAACATTAAATGGCAGAAGTATCACAAAATTGCCATCCCCGTGAAACATACCTGTAAATCACCGACCAGAACCACAGGTTTAAGAGAATCATACATTCCAAAGTAGAGACCACGGTATACAATGATTCCAACACAAGATATGTTGAAACCGCGATACAGTCCAGCAATACCATCAGATTTGATTGTCTTCCTGTAAACATCAACCAATCCATTGAATTGCCTCTCACCACCCTTTTTAGCATGCTTGGCATCATTGGCCAAACGTGTACGAGCATAATCCAATGAGTAGACAAATAGAAGAGAAGAAGCACCGGCTGCTCCACCAGATGCCAAGTTCCCAGCAAACCACTTCCAGTAGCCATCTTTGTCCTTCTTAAAATTGAACAACCTCTTGAAGTAATCTTTAAATGCAAAGTTCAGAGCCTGATATACAAACAAGAGGGCAAGCAAAAATGCAATGAAAACAGGAGTTAAGAAATGACAGTGAAATTGGTAATTGCTTTCATGTCTAGTGGACTTCAACTATCACCAGAGAGCATGATCCTTTTTTTACATATTACTAAACCAAAGGACCAAATAATAAAGCGAAAAAAAACAGAAAGCATAAATGTTGAAATATCAAAGGGGATCGACCTGGGTGGGGAAATATCTGATGACATTAGCAGTGTTGCCTCTCCACAGAGCAATCACACCCTCATCTTTCATAGTTCTGGCAAAGCAGTCAGAAATTCCCTTGTATGGTTCAGATAGTCTACCAGCCTTGATCATCTCATCCTGATTTTGAATCAACAGTTTAACACGCTCAATTGGGGCTGCTGCAGTCTTGGAGACTGCTGCTGAGACTCCTCCCATTAGGAAATCAATGAAAAAGGCACTTGAACTTTTCTCAACTGGTGCAGGTACTAATACAGGTGAGATTGGAGACATCAGTGCCATACCAGTCCCCCCAAGTGCAGGATGCAAATGGTTGCGAAGACCATTTCCTTGATTTAAAGTCATGCTGTAATTCTGTGTCTGCAGGTTAGGTGAGTTCTTAGAAACCAGGGAGGACTGCCCACTTATCTTCTGAACCACGGACGGATACCATGATCCATCTGCCATATTTGCAATTCAAGATGGAGACCTGAAAGAAAAGGCATTAGTTATCTTCGGAAAAACTACATAAATGACTGAAAACATAACATCCAGCAACACATGTGCTTAAAGAAAAAAAAAGTTTCCCCCATTGAGTAAAAATGGCATTATAGTGTAGAGCCCCCACCATGAAGGGAAAAACAAAATATGGATCAACAAAACTAAATTTTCAACAAAAGAAATGCTTTTAAGAAGCTGCTAAAATTAAACAGTCATCATAATTTTTCAGCATTTACTAATCTTATAAAGGAATATCTGATAAGCTAGAAGTACTAGTATCCACCCTACCATTTTGCTTCAATAAAACGAAATTCAGTCATTCATGATCATAAGCGACCATTTGTTAAATAAATTGTAGTCAACGAGTCTTTCTAATGAGGAAAATTAAAAAAAATTATGTATTTCACATAATTCCAACTTATTCAAAAACTCCCAGCCAAACACTATCGAGCGGGCAGAAATTTAGCTCGTGACATTGCGAATATGCATCAACATTATAATTATTCTTCTTTCAAACTCAAATTCTCCAACAAAGAAAGAAAGCATCCAATCAGAATTGAGTCCAATAAAAAATTTATTTCCATCGGTTCCCTCTGATTTTCGAAAAATATACATAAAATTGTACAAAGATCACACTAAAAACAGTCAAAATAAGATTGTAAATTATATTCCAAATTTCAAGAGCTGAAACAAAATCGAACAAGCTGGCGTCATTTTCTCGGCAACCAAACAGACAGTATGCTGAAATTGATCCATATACAGAGAGATCAGTTACCTGAGAGGTCGCCGAAAGCTGAAAGAGCGCGCCAGATATAGTCGCGACCTCCTCCTAATCGTAAGGAGAAATGAAATGAAATGACGGAGAATCTGTTTCTTACTTATATGAGTGTGATCTTCTAGGGTTTTGTTCATATCAAATGACCAATTTGACCCTTGGTGGTAATACTAACAATCGCCATTAGTAACGCTTCTTCTACAGCGGTACAGTGAGTGAAGGGCTTTACTAAGCTCTGCGACTCGTCGTTGAGTTTCTGTAGGCCCAGATACAGCTTATGTTTATTTAATTTAATTTGATTACTATATTTCTTTTTTGAAAAATTACTATAAATATTGCATTCTTTTCTAATATAGAACAAATATTAACAATTTTGGAAACTATATCAATTTTTTTTCTCATTTGATTTGTTTAGTGAGATGTAGGAATGGCAACAAGACAACATTTGACAAGCAAATTTGAAATTTTATTGGAATCCAATTTTACAAAATTCATAAAATTACATAAAATAGAATGATAGTCACAATCTACAAATTTAGAATTTTAATAATTCAATAAAAATCATAAATCATGCACATAATCATTTTTAATCTGTTTTGATATAGATCAATAATCAAATTTAAAATAAGATGTATAAATGCAATCCAAAACTCCAAATTATCTAAAATTTAAATTTTATCCAGATGATCTCTAGCTCAAATAGTTGAATAATGCATATCCCTAGTTTGAGCATTCACTAATAACTTAACTAAAAAACTTAATTTGCCCATACATATATTTTGTTTTCTAAGTTAGAAACCAACAAATAATACTATCTTCCAATAAAAATATATCACATCAATTTTTTGTACACAAATGGCAAGTA
This sequence comes from Croton setiger, assembly GCA_948099555.1. Lineage (NCBI taxonomy): Eukaryota > Viridiplantae > Streptophyta > Magnoliopsida > Malpighiales > Euphorbiaceae > Croton > Croton setiger. The sequence continues at coordinate 118,222 of CANUEY010153564.1, read as the reverse complement.
CACATGGGACCTGTAAAAAAGTCCCAAGTTTCAATCCTCCGCACTCCAAACGAAAAAACTCTTAAAAATTTTACAGTGAAAATTCTAAGAGAAAAAGAAAAGCAAAAGCTCCATATACAGCATTACTAGTTTCCTGAGGAGAGCTCCATTTACATAAACAAAGAAATGTTTAAATTACCTACAGTACCAGGCAACAAGCTTATAAGCTCTTCTTCTACCTTCTAATTATGAAATAATAGAAGTGATAGTTTAGAACAATCAAACAAAAGGCTGGAAGCAAGATTCTTTAATGTATATTTTTTACCTTCTAATTTAAGTTGGGCTGTGCATATGATATATCAAGAAGTTGTAAAAATTCTTGTGAGAAATTGCTAAGAAGAACACAAAGAAAGTCTTTGCTTTGCTAATAAGTCTTTTAGTTTCTTTAGATGTTGATTATTAGAACACAAGTAATCCTGGAACCGTTTTCTCAAGTTCTGTAATAACTTCTCATCATTGTATGCGCTGCTGTTGCTGTTAAGCAGTTTTGTAAAGAGTTCTGTCCATAGATCAACATTCCAGTATCTGAAAACAATTTAGAAGCAAAATGAGACTGGATATGTAATGGGGATGAAGAAGTATTATATTTAAGCTAGAAAAATAAAAGTTTTTGATTGAGTATAGATCAGTGGTAAACAAGATCTCGAGCCAAGACAAGTTTTGACCTTTTTAACAGTATACCCAGTATTTAGCTCGACTCAATAAGGTCAATAACTTTATACCAAGTATCGATCTCAACTCATTTGGCTCAATGAGTTCAAATATGCTGAACTCGAGCTTTACTTCAGCTCAATAAGTCAAAAGCAACATCAGTACAACAAATTTCTATTGGTATACATATATATACACACACACAAATTAAGTAGGCACTGAAGCAAACTCCATATGTCAGGCTCATAAGCCAAACTCAAAAGATCAGCTCATTAATTATACAAGCTTGATAGGTCAGGCTGATGAGCGCAGATCGTTTATTTTTTTAGCCAATTATTGATGAGTTTTCATCAATTTTTGCGAACTCAGCTACATTGTTTCTTGAATTTATTCATTTAAAATCTTGTAAAGTTGAAAATTGGCATGTTACAATGCACAAACCTTAAAGAATTAACGTAAACAAGAATTATACCGTTTAAGGGTTGTTTTTGGTAGATAAATGTAGCCACCATCTGATGTTGCTTTCTTTTCAATCTCCAAATAAGAATTATGCAGCATCAAATGGACATTAACACACAGGCCATATGTATCCACCTGAAGAAGAATTAATTTTTTTTACTGTCAGTCTAATGAAAATAGTAACTTCAGTTTGAATGCTTTTATTGACTGAATGCTGACCTGAAATCTCCATTGCTTCTTTTCTTGCATTTCAACACAGCGAAAGCCAGAAGTCCGGCAATCTCCTGTGAATTCTACATCTTCGGGAAAGAGATTCATGTCTATTCCCTTCCCCCAGTCAACAAGGCACAAGCCCTACACAAGAAAACTCTAAAATAAGTTTGTGAACAATTGGACTGAAAATAATCTGGAACAGCCAAATGGTACCTGATCAGCCCAAGGGCCGGTACGATCCAAAAAACCATCTTCAGTAAGATTATCCCTGCCAAAAGCAAGGTTGTTGACGCAACAAATTCACAAAATGACGTATGCTGGACAAGGACATTAGAAAATCACCCATTGGTGTCCTGAAGATTTCAGTTTCATCAAACATATCTCAACAGCAGGCAAAGCCAAGTTGAAAAAGGAAGATATTTGCAAGGATGGAAGTAGTAACCATGGAGAAAGTGGAGGTTAAAATGGACGTATTCACTTATACATGAGACCAATAGTTTGGAAAACAGTGAAATTGCCTTACGTCTTATGGTGCGATGGATTCAGATGCAACAGTCAAGTTTCCTCAGTTAAAATTTGTGTAGAATCTAAAAGATAAAAAAGATAAGATAAAAAGAAACTTTACTTGGAATAGCGAACAAGCAGATTATCCGGCTTGAAATCACCATGAATTAAGCCAACATTATGTAAAGTTTCCAGCATGTGGAGCATCTCTACTGTGTAATAAATGCTTAAAACTTCCTCCATGGACTTTCCAGTGACTGCATAAGAATTTATGACATCCTACACAATATAAGCAAGAACTTGGATTCAATATGACTTGCAAGACAAGAAAAAACAGATACATATTGAAGCAAACTTACATGAAGTGTTCCATGAGATAGGTAGTCACAGACAAGTATGCTATAGTCGGAATAAACATGCATTCCATGCGCAAAACCAAAGCATGACCTCTGATACAATTTCAATATGCCATTGTCAATAAGAGTAATCTTCTTTAGACCAAATACTTGTGATATGTAATGAAAAATTTAAGAGTGTATACTTGCTTGTCTGATATCCGTTTATCAATTTGACGATAAATGTGAAATTCCCAGGGGAAAGGAGGCTTTTGTATCTGCAAGATATAGATGTAACAGTGTAAGCCAAAAATAAATTGAACAATCATTTCATGACTGAGAGAGGAGAATAACTACCTTTAGTGCAACAACATCATCAGGATTGCTGTTGATACATGCTTTAAAAACTTTAGCAAAACCACCCTGACCAGCACAACCCTTAATATGGTACTCCTTTCCACCTTACAAATCAAAATATTGGAACAATTAAACCAATAACAAAAAAGTGAATCAGTCAGTCTCTTCAAATTGAGATGAAGCTTTCAAAAGGGAATCGAGTTTTCTAAAGGGAATAGACTCTATAGCAAGATATGGTTCCTAGTAAAGCATGCCTCCATCAGAATTTCAAGATTGATTTTACATATCTGCATTATTCTTACCAGCCAAAATAGCTTCTAAACACTTAAAATCTCAGTGGTTGAGATAGTAGTAAGCTGACCACTTCGAAACAAAGCAAGCAAACACAATGGAGTTCCTAAAGTTTTTGTCATTTCCTATCAGCATATACTGTATAGCACTTACTGGCAACGAAAATAAAATTTTTTTACCAAATTATAACTAATAACACAAAAACACAGTTCTAAGAAAGAATATGGTAGAAGATAGAAACTTCTATTGCCAAAATTTAAATATTGGGGAGTTTCTGCCAGTATTGGTTTACTACTATAATACTATCAAAATTGATTCAAACATCATGGAAGTATTTTCTTCCAACTTATTTTTGAAGATAGTCTGTGAACACCTTTACTCACATCTAAAGCATAAATTTTAATGAATTTAATATTTGTAGCAGAGATTAAATACTTGAAGCAAGACGGAAAACTCCAAGTGTAGGATATCCATGCATAATTGCATACATAAAAATGAGAATCACCTATCTTAACAATCTTATTTCTTGATGCTTTTCCTAGAGAAGACAAGTCCACTTTCCCAGAGTATGCTTTGTCAGTTGAATGATATCCCTAAAACAAGAGCAAAGAAACATCATGCTGCTCAGGTGATTGATGAAGAATAATTAAAGGTTTTCGTAACAAATTTTTTTACATCATATTTCTTCATTTGAGGCTTTATCTTTTTCCATAGCTCTTCCTTGGTGGAGGAGGACCATGGATCAATGTATTTTCTCCCAATTGCAGTGGAATCAACAGCATCTATCTGCAAAAGTAGGAAGGCATTAGTAATTGAACAAACCAGTGGTTCAACCTAAAAGTATGTTGTCCAAAGTTAAAAGATCCAGTACTAACTAAACTAACAATTTGCTAATTGTATTGATGTCATGATGCCTAAGTGAAGACATACTATTATGTGATGTTAGGCTATTTGGTAAACATAAAAAATTGAAGACATTCGCAAAAGAAGCAATTCCCATACAATAAAGTAAATAAATAATAGCCAAAATTTAACTATATGTGGGGACTATTGAACGAATTACGAAGAAAAAGACGCAATAGTATATGTTCATATCTAAAAGTAACAACAAATAGAACTTAACACAACAACCCTGCAGATTTTTTAATTAACTTGAATGTAGTAACATTTTGTCAAATTGAAAAAAGAAGCTGAATGAGAAAATCAAGCAATGCAAATTGTTTCTGCCACTGATTTACATACCTTTTTAAGTGAACAAGCATTCAACCTGTGGGACATTCTGTCTAGAAATAAAGCATGTGCTTCTTTCAACCTTTCAAAGGGTTTGGCTTTCCTGTCATGCCAATATAATAAACAAGAACTTAAGTTCTATTTTGCAAAGAGAGAACCAAGATAAAATACAAATCTCTTGTAAAAAATACAAAGACAAACTAGAGAAAAGACACCTTGAAATGCCCATTTGATAGATCGTATGTGCTTCCTGCCAATTCTCTTTGACTTCAAGAAGACCAGCATACAGCTCATAAAACAAAGAATTATCAATGCATATAGCATTCTCTCCAATTTTCGTGAAAGCCATTTCAAAGTCATCAATACCTTCCAACTACAGTACCCAACAAAAAAATGAATTGATTAACCCATCTAATAATCCAACAGAGCAGCAAAGTAAGCTAATGACAGAACTAACCCATTAACAATACAAAATCTACACAAATAATGGATAGTTTTAACATTAACAGTACACTCAAGCAGCAAAACCTAATTAACCAATCAAATAATTAAGAACCCAAAATAAAACAAATGATTAATTAATAAATAAAAACACCCCACCAAAATTTCCAAATTGAAGATTGAAAGCACAAATTACTTTAAACAGAAAATTAAAAAAAAAATTAAAAACTCAGACCAAGCCAAGAAGTAATGAGATAAGAGTAAACAGTTACATAAAGGAGCCAAATCTTGAGAAATCTGGGGTCGTTTTTATACTGGGTGTTGTGCTTGAAAGCCTCAACACAATCAGCTATAAGATTATTGAAATCAGGACCGAAGGCTTTGTTATCGAGTGCAGACTTGACTGACCTGAAAATCACCACCGATTTCGTCAAATTTGAAATCGCTACGAAATGAGAAAACCAAATCAATGGATAAAACAGAAAGGGGTTAGCATTGTACATTAGCCATGGAAAAAGAGGATCTTGATCAGAAGACACGTTGCTTAATTTTGTCAACATTACGTTGATACTGGTTGCAATGGTGGACACTAAAGATGAGAGAGAGAGAAGAAGGAAGAAGCGGGGAAAGTAAATACTAGTTGATTTTCAAATTTTTGAAACTTCTTTATATTGCAAATATACCCCTCTGGAGTTTGGTGGGATTGACGTTAGAATTTATGGATAACTTTCAGATTGATCCCTATTTTTTCTTAGGATATTTAATTTGGACCAAATTTTAAGTTTCACTACCAATTTATTATTTACAACAACTTTTTTTTTTAGCTTTCACATATAATTAATATAATCTGCACAGGAGTAAGGGGAAACCAATGGAAAGCTGATGATAAGGGAAATCCAATGGTCAGCTTTGATCGTCCATCAGGGTTATAAATTGTTGGCGACAACATTTTTCGAGCTCTCTCTCCCCCCTTCCTTTAGTCAATACTGTTGGAAAGAAAAGATGAATAGGAAGAAGACGTTGGTGGCATTGGCGATTGAAGAGCAAATATGGTATATTTTTGTAGTCTAATAAAAAATAGAGAAGAAAGAAAACTAAATGGAAGAAAAGAAAAAAATATAATAAAAGAAAGAAAATAGAAGTGAAGGGTATTCAATGACGATGATGTATAAAAAAAGGTAATTTTATTATATTTCAAAGTAAAAACTGAAGAGAAGAACTTATATCAGCTCAAAACATGAAAAATTTATTAATTAGTTTTCAAAATAAAAAAATTCAATCTTTAATTATAGTAAATTTTAGAGATCTGAAAATAATTATCTTATAAAGTAAATGAAAAAGATAATATATTTTGGGTAATGCTCAAACATGTGGTTAGGGGCGTGTAAAAAGCCGCGGTCCAAAAATCCGGACCAAATCCATTGAGTTTGTCAAGATTCAGGTCAGTCCAGTCTAGATATAGGGTTGGGTCAGGCTGCTGATTTGAGAAAAGTCGGGTTGTTGGTCCAACCCAGACTGGCCTAATTAACCCGAAAATTATCAGACCTAAACCTAATATCTTCTTTCATTAACTCATGTTACTCTTCCCTTCTTCTTTTTTTAGTCTCCTCTTTGTCCTCTCCCTTGTTACCGCCGCAATCAGTGAATCAACGAAACACCGTACCACATGCGAACTAACTTTAACCAGTCACAGTAACAACTCCTCTAGTCCGCAACCCCAATCCATCCGGCGAACCACTTGCAGCGAATGCAGAGAAAGCAACAACCTTTACTCTTTATGGCAGATATGGTTTAGAAACTAATTAGCCAATAAAAAATTTTATTGATTTTAAGTTTATGCATGAAAGCTAAGACTACATAAGTTTATAATTTTAAGTTAAGTGTTTGTATTTCTGGATCTGATTTTGGTTTTACATGTAAACTTTCATATATATATATATTTTTTTAAATAGAATTTCGTTTATATATTTGTACAGAAACGTGCAATTATTAGGAGTTTAGTGTTGATTCAAGGGTTAACTTCAATCAAATAATTCAACATCTTAATTTGCTTCTTATGGTATATTTTATGAATGTTGGGTTTTCATTTTCTTGATTTTCCATATCTTTAACATTTGAACTTCAATTTTGTTTTAAATTTGTAGGTTCTGCACCATTTGGAATTAGATGAAGAAGTGATGGAGTGTGTAGTTCGATGTATTTGGATTGTTTGGATTTTTTAATGTAATATTATTGATGATCAATACTCGATTTTAAACTAAAATTGTTGTATGTTGGTTAATTGATGTATAGAACAAATGCAAAATTTGAAACAAAAAATGATGCACAATATTTTTAATTGCTTGCATGATTTGGGTTAAGCACGACCCGACCTCAGACGGATCCGATGTACAAATAAGATCGGTTCGGTCTGCATTTTTTCAAACTTTTGGGTCGTCCGGTTTCATCCGAATCCAGTCCTATTCATGGCCTGCAGATTGTCACGCATTAGAGAAAATATTTATATAATATTTTAAAGTTTATTTGTGTAAGAAGCTGATGTTTTATAGTGTAACATCTATATTTTTGTGTTTTAAATATGAGGTATAATTATTTATAGATTTTTATATTAGTTTTTTGATTTTGTAAAATCTATTAATAGGTTTATAAGTTTTTAAAAATTGTACAAACGGTATATTTCCGTCTACATTTAGTCAATTTGAATTAAATTTTTGAAAATTAACAAAATTATTCTCTCTTACTCTTGTTTTTCTTTCTCTTTCCCACCTTTAATTTTATCTCTTATTTTTTTTCAATTTTTCTTTAATTTTTCCAACCTTTAATTTTGATTACACGTTACACATTTTAATTATAAAAAACTAGAAAAATCTAAACTTAAAACTTCATTTAGATTAAAAATTAGAAAACCTAAAACCTTCTTCTCCGCGGCCACCCTCCACCACCGCTTCATCATTCTTGAAAGCAAGAGTTCTCCATTCTCCGATAACAAAAACCAAATTCCTTTCCTTAACCTCCAAAATTAATGTGAAGCAAGTTTTCATGATAAAAATTGTATTTAACAGATGAGAAAATTTGAAAAAAAAGAAAGAAAAAAAGGAAAAAGAAATAGAATGACCTACCAAATTTGTTCTGAGCCCACATACTCATTATCATCATCATAACAAATAGAGAAGGGAAAAAGAGTAATCTGAGCATCATCTAATCTAAAAAAAAACTCCATCAAATATGCATTTATAAACCAACTCATTAGTCAAAATAAAAAGTGATACAGATAGATAAAAAAAAAAAAAGACTCATTAGGTCATTTCTATAATCCATCTCAAAATGTACCCCCAAAACTCAAATCAAACTTTATCTCCCTTGCTATCATAAAAAGTAGCCGTTACTCAGAGCTGGCGGAGATTTGTGGGAGAATGGGAGAAGGATTGTTACCTTTGCAAATGCAATAGGCTTGTGAGGAGCACAACATAAATTCTTGAATTGGTGGAGAATGCCATCAAAATTTCTCAGATATCTTAATTTTGATAAAAAAAAAATTTTTCATTTCCTTAATTTTGTGAAAATTTTGTTTTTTCTTTTCCTTTTAAATAAATTTTGGTCTTGTGATAAGTGTATGTGTATCAATATTTACTTGAAATTTTTGTGGGAAAACATTAAAAATGAAAAACCCAGAAAAAAGAAAAAACTAATGAAAAAGATGAAGAAATGAAGAGTTAAGTGAGGTGGTGGTAATCAGCCAGCTAAAATGTTATTTTATGTTAAGATAATAGTCGCTTAACGACCATTATAAACGGAAAGATGTCGTTGTACAATTTTCAAAACTTTATGAATCTATTAATAAGTTTTTCAAAATCGAAAGACCCATGAAAAAATATGAAAAATCTTAGAGAGCTGTAAATAATTATTTTAATTAATAATTTTACACAAAATTACTCTTGCGTAAAAAATAATAATTGTATAAAAATTATAAGATTTATAGAAAATGAATAATTGTCTACAAATTATGAGATTTATAAAAAATAATCTTTGACCGTGGGGTAATACATTGAACATTCATGAAATTTTTACTATAATATTTAACAAATAAATTATTTTTTATTGATTCCTTAAACTTGCCGTGATTAGTCACCACCGCGACTATACTACTCTTATTTTCCTTTAAAAATTCAACAGAAAAATGGATTTTTTGTGGTCCTCTTTCATTTTCAACTGTTCTTTTTTCTACTATTATTCCCACCTCTAAATAATACTCTCCCCTTTTATTGTACTTCATGTGTTTGTACAGTTCAATACTTCCCTCACTTTTTGGAGCAACAACAACAAGAAAAACAAAATATCTGCTCTTTTTAATCCTTCCATTTGGTGAATATTAATGGATGGAAAAGGGAAGCAAAGGATGATGGGAAGGCTAGTGATGAAGAAGGAATTAGTAGAATCATCATCTTCAGATGATGATAATAATGGGTATCTAGAGATGGGTAATAATTTTTATTTTGAAAGTACCAAGAAAATGAAATTGGTGGCCGGTGGTGGAGGAGGAAAGAAGGGGTTTGGTGGCAGCGGTGGAAGTGGTGGTGGTGGTGGAGGAATGAGGTGTTGTCAAGCTGAGAACTGTACGGCTGATCTGAGTGACGCAAAGCCTTATTATAGAAGACATAAAGTCTGTGAAGAACATTCAAAAGCTCAGATTGTTCTTGTTGATGAGATTAGGCAAAGGTTTTGTCAGCAATGTAGCAGGTTAATTAAATTTCAGAATTTTCCATTTTTATTACTAAATATTTCCCAAAATTTGAATCTTTTTGCCTTAATTTTGATCTTAATTGTTTCAAATTAGCTTAACATTGTAGTTCTAAAACAGTTGGCTTTGCAGTTGGTAGTTTTTCCCTGATGTTTTTTTGTTGTTTTTACCCATTCTAAGATTATGGAGTGATTATTCAATTTGGAAAGTCTATGATCTGTCGATAATAAGATAGTAAAAATGGGTAGTGCTTGTCCAAACTTCGGTCAACTTTTAGTCTTCTTGTGATTCTTACTTGGAATTTTTGATTCATTATGTTTTCTCAGGTGTTTTGTGTTGTGGGTTTTATTGGGTTTTTTCCATGATTCTGTTTTCAAATTCTAATGTTTATAATTAATTATGGAATCTGCTGATATTGTGATACAGATTCCACGAGGTGTCGGAATTCGACGAGACGAAGAGGAGCTGCCGGAGACGTTTGGCCGGACACAACGAGCGGCGGAGGAAGAATGCAGCTGAGGCTCAATCAGAAAATTCAAGCCACAAACAACAAGGAACTCTGTTGAAGAATATGGTATGTGGTGGAGAAGTTGATGACAAAGGAAGAATTAAGATAACTATAAGAGAAAATGCTACTTATAAGCATTTTCAGATCAAATAAACTAGCTTATAAGCTTGCTCCCTCTCTTCTGTCATCCTGGAATCTAGTACTAGTAATAGTTATAACCTATAAGTATTGTTCTATGGTATATCCAGGATTTATGGAATTAAGTAATTTAGCCTGTTAACGGTTAGCTTAATTTGATGTAGGGCTGAAGATTTATCAATTTTTTTTTTAATCGAAGGGATTGATCCTATTACCCAAGTTCAAGATGGCTTATGATTTTTTGTTTCTTCTTTTTTACAAGAGTTTTGCATACATTGTTTGAGTATAAATTAGTGTGATTACTAATTATTGCAAATTAATTAATTGATAGAAAAACATAGCTTTACTCGTGTTTTGAGGGATTATAATATGGCTTTAGTAGCAAAGCAAGGGTGGATGTTGCTTGTTTAGCGGTATTAATTTGTTTTGGATATATATGATGCTTAATGGTAGAGAGATGTGGGATTCTGAGTTGCTGGTTCAAATGAAGAGGTAATTTTGCTTACTTTTTCAGTTTTGTATCATTTGTGGCTTAGTAGAAATGAAAGGTTATGATAAAGAAAGGCACTGTAAAAAAAAAGTCTTGTGTTTAAGCGGAACATGCATAGAAAGTGCAACGAAAACCAGTATTCCTCTCCTGTGAAATGGAGTTGTACAAGTGCTAGTCGCTTTAAGTGTAATGCTGATGCATCCGGCACTTACAAAGGAAACGAGTGAGTGTGGGTTGGACAAAGGTGATATATTTGGAAATATGGCCGGCGCTGCGACAAAATGAGTGAATGTTAATATTAATGCTTCGATTCTGGATGTTCGAGAGGCGCTCTCCCGATTGAAGCTGAAGAATTATGCAAGCTTCATTGATATTGCTGAAGACCAAATCAGATTTTTCTTATTTTAGTAATCTCATTTTTTTATGTAAGCAAATAATGTTTTTATTTTATTCAATTTATTTGACATTTGTAAAACGATTAGGGAACCAGTGTTTTTATATTTAGCCCGAGCAATCAGACCTCCTGATTGATATTAATATATAAGTACTTCCAATAAAAAACTTAATTAATTATTATAAAACTTTGTTTATTCTTATTCTTAATTTTTTTTGTTTACAGATTATGTTTTGTTTATATTCTGTTTATCTTGAAGCAGCATCGCTCGAAAATGAATTTCGGTCTCTAGAAAAATTATAATAACACTATCAACAAAAATCTCGATTCCCAAATATGAAATTAGATTTATATTGAAATTGATGAATATGGCAGCGGATAGAGGTGCAAAAAGAATCACCAGTGGACGAACTATTAGACGGTGACAGTGCTTTTGATTGACGATGACACCGAAGGTACAAATCTATTTTCACCTGCAATGAGTGTTGCCCAATATCCTTCAGAGACTAAAAATCACATGTGCTCAGAAATTAAAATGCCTTTGAGAAAACTGGGCAAATCATTAAGAATGTAAAAACTTAATACATGATTTAATCTACTATAGGGAGCAAGAAAATGGGTCATTCCTTCTCTCAAAGTATGCTGGATAGAAGCCAAACAGCTGCAAAGAAGAAGCTTAAGTCGTGCATTGACGGATTCGAAGGAGCAGATTTTGAAAGCAAGGGAACAAAAGCTTGAGAATGACTTTCAACTTGGATATTATAGAGGTGATTATGGAGACACAATTCCAAACTGAAGTAAAAGGCATTGAGTTCGCCCGAAGCAGCATCTCTAGCATTAATGGAAAAAGAGAGAACAGTAATGAGAGAGTTGGCTACAACAAGGATGACTGCTCCCCCAGTAGAATGGGAGGGAGTAAAAGAGGCATCCATATTAAGCTTAAGAAACCCAGATGAGGCTTTTTCCAATAAACAAGAGATGACTTTAAGCTTTTCAAGCCGAAGCCTTTAGGAAGAAAATTGGTCCAGTACAATCATCATTAGAGAATGTAGGCATTGGTCTATTTGATATGGAAAATTACTGTGTTTTAAGAGCATTAAATTAGAATTTTCATAATTTAAATAATTGGATTAAAATGTTTTTTTTTTCTTCTTCTCATAATTAAATAAAAATATACAATCCAAGAGAGTCTTTCCTTGACCAGCTTCAAAGTAAAAAATCAACATAGCAACCATAGCTAATCTTGCATGTTTAGTCTCTACAAGTTTAAGTCTTTCAAGCTTATTATAATCAGGAACATAAACCCCATCTTTAATTGTTCCTGCAAATCCTAATGGATCAAAAATTTCCCTCCTGAATACCTTGTTCTCCTGTTGCATTTGCAAACTTTCTGATGTTCTTAATCATGGAGTTGCCCATTCTACTGATTGTGAATTCGGGTTGAAAAAATCCACCCAGCTTTTGCTTTCGACCCAACCCATTAGAAGAAGCTGCGTCCCTAAAAGTGACCCTGTGAGAATGGTGCTATGGCACCTGGGTCTGCTCTGGCTTCGAACCATGGGTTTGGCCGACAAAGATTCCGACTACGACCGCCATTGCCCATCTATCGTGGACTACCTCTGCTTCTCTGTACCATCTTAGAAATGTTGGGTCTTTTGCATAAGCCTAATGGGTCAAATCCATAGTGCAGGAGGTCTGCAATTGTATACTATAATTAAATAGAAATAATAAAAGGTTAAATTTTAATAGACGATTAAAAATAAGGTTAAAAGAGTAATTAGTCATTTGTTTAACAGAAAATACACTCAAATTAGACAGAAGGGTAATTTTTCCAACAGAATAACAATATAGACATATTTTCGTACATTTAAAAAAATATAGGGAGATTTTTATAGGTATATGTAAAATATAGGGAGGGAATTGTAAATTTCCAATTTTTAATTTAGAAAAATTAGAAATGAAAAGCAGATGGGCAGTATAGTTAAGCTACCATGTGCTAACTTTATAGATGCCGTAACATCCGATTCTGATCTCTCCCCTCTGTGTATTATAGTGCTTAGTAAAACAACAAAAAATTATAAATAAAATAAATACTGATAAATTAGAAAAATAAAAAAAAAGCACAAAATAAAATACTTAGAAATGCCAAATCTTTCCCATCTATTCTTCTTCTTGTTCTGCTGCTTCTTCTTTGTTCTGCTATTTCTCGCATATTATCACTTTCTTCTCTCATTGCATCCAAAGATAACAGCTTTAGGAGTAGAAAGTAAGATATACGGAAACCCATTCGACGACAAGCTTCAAAAGAAAGGTATAAATGCCTGCACAGAAACGTTCTTTACCAGACAACGATGATGACCATCAAGATGATTCCTTTTCTTCTATTCAAAACGGACACCAGTATCCCAACCAATACCCACCACCGCTGCAGGAACAGCTAGACCAAGAAGAAGATGAGGAAGAAGAAGAAGAGGAGGAAGAGGAAGCAGCGCAGAAAGTAGAGGAAGAAGAAGGAGGTGGAGGAGGTGTTGAAGAAGATGATGAAGAAGGTGAGGAAGAAGAGGAGGATAAGCAAAGTAAAGGTAGCTCCTTTTCTTGTTTTTATTCTTATATTTATATATATACATGGTGGGTTTTGTTTATTTGTACGTATAAACTGGTGGGTGGTGTGTAATATAGTGTACGGATTGATTTTTCTATGTTAATGATCTTTTACTTTCTCTTTTCTCAGATTCTGAGGAAAGCCAACCTTCCAGCTCTGAAGATGAAAAACCTGAGTATTTTTACCCCCATCTTTCTCATTCCCATCTTTTTCCTGTTTATGCACTTGATTTTGGTTGACCATAGTTTTTATTTATTTTATAAGGGACTTGAGGTTTATGTTAATGGTAATGGCAATTGCTAAGGTCTATAAATTCTACTGGCATCGTGAGGTTGATGGATTTTACTATTTGTCTTTAGATATACTTCCTCTGGTCTGATCTTTGTTGATGGAGCTAAATAGTGAACTTATGTAGAGAACAATCCAACATTAAATTTGATTACATTTTAAATTTTGGTCATTTGGTGCTTAACCATTGCCTTTTTTACTTGTACATTTGTTGCATGTGAAGATTTACTAGTTTCTGGATACATAAGCTTGAGGATGTACCTTGAACTTTACTGTTCATAGAACATACTTGTTCCTTCTGTCTTTTTGGGAAGGATCTCTACTTAGGTTTTAGTGGCTTTAAACTTAAGTCTAGAGCCATAAAATGCGCACCATGATCTGCTGTAATGTTGAACAAATTGGAGAAAATAAGTCCAATTTGTGCCTGCCTGTTGGCAGCCCTTGGCTCAGAATTAGTAGAACAATTAAAATTTTGATGCAATTTTGGCTATTGTTCTATTTAGTTACAGATAGGCATAAATTTTATGTTTATCAGGTGCTGAAAGAATTTTCTAAACAAATCTGAAAAGTTCCATGCAAGTTATGGGAATTAATTATGAATCTGTTATTTTTCTTTAGTTATGCCTAATTGCTTGCGCATGTACTTTTAACGAGTGATAGATTGTAAAACAGAAGATATTAATTATCTCAATGTTAGTGAATTTGACATGTTTATGGGCACTGTTTATATGATGCATTGCTTTGTTTGGAGTATATTTTTAAAGCTAATTCAGTAACTTTAGGGAGAAACTTAAACCTTTCAAGCTACTTGGTTCAGCATGGCTTATCTTCGGGTTTACAGTATAGTTCAAAAACTTAGGTTGACGGGGACAGAGGTTATAACTACCTGAAGTTTTGATGCACCCTCCTGTAGTGATAAGCACTGCAATTGTTTTTTGTAACTGCTGTAGAATATGAGAACTTGCAGCATCTTGCTGCTTATCCTCCACAAATGTTTGACTTTTAGAGAAGCTGCCAGCACGGTCAAGATTGCTGATTTGTCATTTTGTGTGGACAGCCAGGACAAATTGTCAGTGATCTGGAGGCTGGAGCTATATAAGCTGTGCACTTTATGGAAAATTTAGATACAATCTTTGTCTTAAGTTGACACTAACATCTATGCGGTCAATGAAGTCTATAAAAGTTCATATATAATATAGACCACTCCATATCTTTTGAAAGAACTATTTCTTCTATACAGTTGCACAATCATCCACCTTCGAAAAACATGCATTGATTTCAGTGCCTTTATTTATTGATTGTGACACTTATATTTATGAATGAGACGGTCTGAAGGGCTTAATCCATTTTTTTTTTCTTTTGCAGATATGTCTTTGTTGAGCTGCCAGAGATTCGAAAAGATGTTCAATGCCCAATTTGTCTAGGTGTTTCTTGCTTGAAATTTTATAGTTGGCCTTTTCTTTAAACAGTCTTTTATTTTATTTTATTTTATTTTATGTAGTTAGTGCTGGTTATGAGTGTTTAGAGAACCTCCAAAACTAGAATAGAACTGTAATGCAATGAATTTGACATAAATCTAACTCAAGTTGTTAGGATGTCATCTTGGTATGCTGTTCTTTGGTATGGGAAGATTCCAACTCTCGCATATGAATCAATTTTATAAATACTCTTTTAGTGTATCTGATACAAGAGATGCATGATAAACTTTTCTTTTATCTGTTTGTCTCATAGAGTACAATACCTCATGAATAAGAGTCAGTTGTCTGGATAAATTCATGTACAAACTTTCCTCTTCAAGTTGCTTGTACTGTAGCATATGAGGAAGAAGTGCCTATAATTTCATTTCCCAATACCTTGGATTGTTAGGTGATAATGCACTTTGATTTTTCTTTATTTATTCCCAATAAACCTAACTCGGTATCACGGTATTCATTACTGATTGACTGGATATATAGTGCTGTTGTTACTGAATTTCCTGAAGGGTCTCTCAATTCTCAACTGACTTCAGATATTTTCGAATAAGCTCTATGCGTATAAGATATGCTCTATGGTTCAACAACAAACAGTTCTTTAATACTGTAGAATAGCTTACATACCGTAAAGAAATTCTTTCTTTCTAAACTACTTCCATAATGCATCTTTTTTCCAGGCTCCCTTCCGTTTTCTTCCCTTCCACATATCTCTTCCCTGTTAGTATGTAATATTGTCTTCTGACTGTTTCTTGTGCCATTTGTGGTTGAGAAAAATTCTGTTGCTGGTGGTGTTGTTGGCTCATTAATTCTGAAATGCCAACTCTCAGATCACTCATGATTAGGATATGTTGAGAACTGAAAATTTGAGCCTCATATTCTGGATCTTGATCGAGGTGGAAACAGTAGTACATTCTCTCGATGCATGTTTGATTGCTTGCTCATGCTATGGTCAGGTTGGCAAAAGTTTTAATTCAGGAAAATCTTAGTTGTGCATATATCTCTGCAGGTATCATAAAGAAAACACGAACTGTGATGGAATGCCTGCACCGTTTTTGCAGGGAATGCATTGACAAATCAATGCGACTCGGGTATGTGATAAAAGGTTTTGACAGTCTTTAATTTTAATTTGCTTGCTTACTGGCATCTGATTCAGTGGTAATGCCTTCATTGGTTAATTCTTGAATTTGTTTCCAGTAACTGTAAACAAATGAAATTTTATTACTTGAAATAGTAATATATTGCAGGAATAATGAGTGCCCTGCTTGCCGCACACACTGTGCAAGTCGGCGTTCTTTGAGAGATGATCCTAATTACGATGCCCTGATTGCTGCTATATATCCAGATATTGACAAGTACGAGGAGGAGGTAGAAGTAATTTTGCCCTAAATTTTGATTCTAAATCTTTTACATTCTACAAATGAACAGTAATTCTGACACTGCATGAGTAATTGTTTTCAGGAATTGGCTTTTCACGAGGAGGAAAGGGCACGGAACAAGCAGGTGTGTGCATGTCTCTTGATTTCATTCATTTTGTGTTATCTGCATTGTTAGCAACCAACAAGTAATATCAAGAGAATGGAGAAAAATAACAAATGAGTATGCCATTCGAGGATTTATACGGGGATGTGTTTGAGAATAGAGAATTGCATGAAATGTGTTTTTTGATTGTTTCTTGGACAGATCCAAGCTTCTATTGCCCAAATATTTCAACGACAATCTGAAGCACTTGTTAGGAGACGACCAATAGGTAAAGAGTCAACTCCATTCATGCCAAGATCACAACGGAACCATAGACCAATTCGTTCAAGAAGGCGGCGAAACAGCCAAGGATCTGAAGACAATGAAGAAGAAAATGATGATAATGGGGGTAAGGATTCATCTTCTACTGAGGAGCGCTCCACGGAAGTAAGGCAGCGGAGGCGCAAAAGACGAACAGGAGTTCGGCCCTCTCACCCTTCTTCATCAGCTTCAAATCCAGAGGGTTTATCCATCGAAAATGATTTAGAATCAAGCCGAGAGAACAGAGGAATATCTCCTGGTCTTGTTTGGAATACAGAAATGCTTGCCTGGGGTCGCGGTGGTGCTCGAAGTCACACACGACATGGCAATGCTAGTGGTGGCAACAGCAAGCATTTCCGAAGTGCTCGGTTATCCAAGCTGGTAGATTATCTCAGGAACCTGGACGAGAAAAATGATGAGGTATGCATGTCATTGTTTGTTGAACTGCAGTTAGGTTGCTTATTTTTATTTAGTGTGAACTAGGAATCATATGATAAGTGCATATCTATTTGCATACAAAATTTTGTTGATCTAACATGTGAATTACATCAGCTTAGTCAAATCGCCAAAAGAACTACTTTGATCCAAAGCCATTGAATTTATTCCAGGAAGTAGGAAGAATTACTCTGAAAACTCTTTGAATTCCTAGAAGACTCTTGGCTCAGATTTCCAGGATACACTGATGAATCAGAAATTGTACAAAATATACACAAATTAAAATAAACAACTTGTTACTTGGGGAATAGGGACTTTCTGTTCTGATACAAAACCAAATTGTTGCTTTCTCAGAATTGCATGTTGATTGGTTAAATTTTCCCAAATTACATCAACCAAACATTGATTGGAAGTAATATTAGTGGGTGTTTTGATTTGCTTTTAAGTTTTTAAGCATTTTTACTTTAAAAGTCATTCTTTTACCTGTTTTCAGGGCTTCATTTTGTGGTCTTCAAGTTGTTTTTATAAAAGCAGCAAAATGCTGCTTATTTAAGTGCTTTTTAATAGCCAAAAGGAGAAAAGCACAAGCAATGCCAAGCACCCACTTAATATCCCCTGCTACATATAAAATATCTTCAACACAAAGCCTCCTTATGCTTTTTTATGAGCAGCACATAAACTTGCTGGGTCTGCTACCCAGTTTCATGCTTTTCTTATGCATTTTTTATATGTTTATTATATATTCTATCTGATAAAGAATATTTCTTGTTTGCAGTTAGATATTCACCTTATGCTTATTTCTTTGTACGAACAAAATTCAATGTGTTTGCAACAGCCATACCTTTGTTGTCGTCCCAGTTTGTCAGTTAAACATCTATGTGAGGTGAGATACATTTCCCCAGAATCATTGTTAGGAAATGTTTTATAGATATGCTCTCGACAAGGTTTTCCTTTGTAAGAACGCTGGAAATGCATATTTATGCAACGCGTGAGCACATAATTTCATTGAAGGTCAATATTTGACTGATGTTGTACTATATTTTATATGCAAATCAAATTAAATCATCAAAGTTAAAACTTTGAGTTGAAGATGTATAAAGGTTACTTCTTTTTTCCACGGAATGAGTCATCGGCACCTATTATTGTTGACATTGGCGTTTTCATCAATGCAGCATTTGCTTTCTAATAATTCTGCATAAAACATATATATGATGCAGTATGTTGCTCACCAAACACCATTGCAAGCTGAAGAAGTTGAAATACTGTTAGTTAAAGGGCAGCACAAGCTTGATGACGAGAACCTATCTACTCCAATTGCGGTTGACGAGCTGCAAATTTTGAAAGGGCAAGAAACTTTGGCAGATCTTAGAGTAAATCACACTGACAGTAGAGATTGTTTGGTGAGTAATTTTTCATTCCATATTAATTTCAAATTTAAGATGTGTGTGTGCACGTGGGTGTGAAGTTGATCACTGAAGTATAACATCCACTGTTGCAGATTCTAGCGTACCGGCAGAAGGAAATACAAAATTTGTGAAGTTATTTTCCTTTTTTAGTAGTAGAAAGTAGAAAGAAAGATAGTATATGTAAATAATAAAATTAATTAAGTGTGGAAGATGTTTGGGAATGAAATGTTTTTGTGGTTCTGTTGTCTATGGACAACTTTTATTAAACAATATATTTATTTATTGTACACAATGACAAGAAATGAGCAAGTTTTTACAATTTTTTTTTTCTTCGACATAATCAACTACTTTTGATGTTTTGCTGTTAGTTTTTTTATTTATTTATTTTTTGGGCAGATTTCCCGTATTAGTTTAAAAAGATACATTTGTTCTGATATTTACATCATAGAAAAATACAGTAAAGTCCCTGAAGTTTTATATAATCAATTATTTATGTAAAATTATTAATTATGTAAAATTTCAAGTACTTTATATAGTTAATTATTAATTATGTAAAATTTCAAGTACTTTATAATTAGGTAAAATTTCAAGGACTTCATAATTACCTAAATTTCAGGACATAATGATACAATCTCCCTTTTTACAAATGTCTTTTCAAGAAAAAGTTCTCGGTTTAAAAAAAAAAAGAAATGCAGAATGAAGAGAAATCTTGAGACAGACATTTTCTTTCATTCCGAACAAATGTTTACAACAGAGAATCTGATCGCGTATATAACAAATTTTATCAGTACAAAAGAATATTCTGAAAAGAGGGGGTTCAAGAGTTCTTGAACAACATCAGCCCCACTCAACTAAAACTATAACATCATCATCTCATGCATGAAGCAGGACTCGAAACTGCAGAATTTGTTGTCATCATCATCATCCTCTGCTTTTCTTTCCTTCGAAGCACACGCAAGTTCGGTGATTTCGCTTTTGTAGGATCCTTGGAAGATCTGTTTAAAGGAAAAAACACATACAAAGATGATGAAAAGAATGAATTTGATTGATAGAAAGAGGTTTGCTGAGAGCAATCATATTTAAAATTCTAGTTTTTCTTACTTCTTAGGACAGAAGGGATGTTCAAAATTTGGCACTGGTCTTGCATGAGGAACTAATGTTCTCCGCAATTGTTTTAAAGCTTTCTCTTCTTCAATCTGCAATTCACAAGTTTTTATATATAAACCAAAGTACCAGGAAATCCGGCAAAATGGTCGGACGAAACAAAAGGAGGGGAATTTCAGAGGAGTATGGAGAGGAAATTTGGAGTTTTTTCATATGTGTGTGTGCGTGTTGTTGTGGTGGGGAGATGTTCTGCATACCATTCTTGCAGCTTCACTCTCTTCTCTGTATCTCTTGTACAAATTCTCTTTCTCTTTTACCTGAAAAAGATTTTTCATTTTGTCAGAATCTGAATTTCCTTCACTTTTCACTAACACTTCATATAAGATTTGATGAACTTATTTTACCATTTGATCAAATTCTGCTCTATCAATGGCTCTATGTTCCACATGAAGATTAAATTTTTGAACTTGTGTCAAAGGTTTCCGCACCTTTTCTGGTAGTGGAATTGGATCCCTGGAACAAACACCATGGAAAGAGAAAAGTTATATTACTCTTCCTGGAAAAACTAAATAGAAGGAATAAAAGTCAGCTTTCAAAGGTTGTGCGCGCGTACTGTTTGAGAACTGGCTGTGCTTTGAACCTCCTCATCTCTGCTTCCTCTTTCTCTTTTCTCTGTCTTTCTTCCAACTCCCTTTGCATTTCCTCCTCGTGCCTAGCTAGACTCTCCAACTGGAAAGGGGTTGGTCTTGTACATGGTTTCGGCTCTGGTTTTGGTGGAACCTGCATTCAAATATGCCTTCAAGTTAACATAATTTTCCAAGTATTTTCTTTTCCTACAAAGAAAATACAAATTGATTTGATTTAATGCAAGTACCACAGGATAGTCAGTTGTGTAAGGGTAGGGATTAGCCTTTGGAACCCTGGCTCTTTCCTCTTCTATTTGCTTGTGCACAATGTCCATTACAAATTTTCTTTCTTTTTCAGCTCCTCTTTCCTGGAAAGCAATGAGTAATGAAAAATGCTCTAAGGTCGGAGAATAATGTGGAAAGCTCAATCTTTTTTGTTAAATGACCAACCAGTGAAAATGTAATACTATATACCTCAGTGTGGAGATGGAATGGATTTGGAACAGTGTTTCTTGGAAGTGGGTTTTCATGACGAGGTTCTGAATTAAGTGAAAGCTGAACAAAAAACAAAGAACCGTAATTATGACCTCCTTGATGACAGGAAAAAATAAAGAACAACTTTAAGTACTACTGAAATCAAGAAAATGAAATTCTGTTAAGTTACCTTGTCGAACAAATCAGCAACAGCTGCTGCTGGTGGAAGCCTTTCGTCTGTGGCAAAGTGAAATTCTTGAGGTATAGTAACATGTTTCTTTACATTGCAAAACACTCCTAGTTCTCCTTTGCTTTCAAATATCTACACCAAAATAGGATGATAAAAATTAGTTAAGGAAAACTGAGATATTAATTTAAAAAAGCTCGACTCACATCCATTGAGAGAGAGTTTTACCTTTTTATTCAATGGCCTTGCCTTAAATTTAGGGACCTTTTCAAGTTCTTCTTTCTCAAGCTCTAAAGAACTTTTCACCTTCGATGGACGGGCCCTCAAACTAGTATGAAGAAGAGGACTTTTAGGTGCGGTAAGATGATGAGGATCCCAGTTACTCTGTCAAGACCAAGTTTAAGAAAAGAGTGAGCAGTCAATTGTATGAAAGGCAAATTTATGCAAAGGAAAGGAAATTTTAGGCTGAAATAAACCTGATGAGACACATCTGTTGCAGCAACTGAAACTGAATCTGCATTCTGATTGGCCCTTGCTGCTGTCTCAAGATGAAATTCCTGCAGGAATTAAGACAGTTCAACCTCATTATAAATATAAAAAAGTGGAAAATTGTGTGAGCTGAACTATAATTGTTGCAAGAAAGCTTACTTGAAATTCAGGCAGTTGTGGCGTACTTCTTGGTAACGCAGGTAGTGTAGGTGCTTCCAGTATCTAAATGTATTAAATTGCAGTTAGAACAAGGAAGAAAAATCCAATTGATGCAAAAGCCAAAAAAAAAAAAGCCAAGCAAATTGACTTTAAACAGGAACACATTTACCTTCTTGTTTAATGGTCTAGCTTTGAACTTGGGAATTTTGGCCATCATCTCTTCTTCAAGCTCAGCAGTACTCTTTACTCTTACTGAACGAACCCGCTGAGCAGTTTCAAATTCAGGCTCTTTAGGCCTTGTCAATGAGAGGTGAGGTTTACTCTGGACGGAAAAAGCAATACCCTACTCAATTAGTGAAAGGAAATTGGAAAAGAAGGAAAAAGGAAGAGGACTCGAGAGAAAAATTTAACTAAGTGGCAACGAGGTCGGATCTCCATTCTTACATTTGAGACAGAACTTTTGGTGTTGGGTACTGACAAGTCTCTGGTACTTGATTGGAACTTCTTCATCATCTCTGCCATTGAAACAAATGGTGTTGATGCTGCTGCTGTCTCCCTGACATAAACCTTTCTTTCTTCCTTCTGTACCTTATTGGCAACAGATGTATTGCAATTGCTACTGTTCTGACCAAGCTTGGACTTGTGGTGCAATGGTTGTGGGGGTTTAAGATTAAGAATCTGGAAATAATCATAACAATAATATCATAAACTGCTCGACAATGGCAACATAATTAACTCAGAGAAATGCATACGAGCAATCAATGGGGTACCTGTCTGGATTTCCCTCCTTCCAGCTTTTGACGCTTAACAGCCTGGTTCTCTTGGGCGAAATTAGTTGTCCCAGTTGTTTTTTTTGTATCTGTACCCCTATAATAATGAAGAGCAAAATATAGCTTAGTTTATCAGCATGGTACCATAAATACAAATCTAAGCTGAGAAGATTAACAAAAGTCTGTTTGCGGACCTGGTGCTGCTTCCAGGTTTTGAAACTTTAACTTGCGAGGACTGTGATTGACTCTTTGGTTTGAGAGCTGATGGATTCCTAACTAAACTAGCAATAAGTTTAGCGGATTGATGCTTCTTGGAATTGGTAGCCAGGCCTTTCTTTTGAGAATGAACTTCTGGCTTAGGGGTGCAGTATGCATCAACTTTATCTCTAATATCGACAGGTTCAATTTTGATATTAGAACTACTAGTGAAAACAAATCATGTCAGAACAAGAAAATGAAGTAAAGAAAGTAAATTTATACTATTTTCTGCTAGTCCTACGGACATTATAGTTTCAGCCAATAATGCCCATTCTAATTTCAGCATAGCAGATGATGAAAAACAAACCTTTTCGCTTCTTCAGTGGATGCAGCCTTCTTATTATCTCCTGCACAAGAACTATTGACAAGGTTTTCTTTATCTTCTTCATGAGGCGTTGTTTTCACTTCCTTAGTAGTTTCAGTTAGTGGCACACTATCCATTTGAAACTTTGTATCAGAGGAAGGATTACCCGCGGTAGAATCTGATGACTCTGGAAGCTGGTTTGCAATATAAAGAGAAGAAAAATGTTAAATCCCAAACTTGCTTCTTCCAAATTTATTCAGGAATGAGTATGCGGAGTGTCATTAAGTACCTTCTGCATTTGGTCTCCTTCACTAAAATCACATAAACTTTCAACCTTAAATGATCTGCCAGTCTTGATTCTAGGCATAAAAGCTGCATAAGAAAGCATAAAAAAGATTAATCCAGTATTATTGTTCAAACTTCTAGTGAACCATATAATATAAGAACTAAATCATATCATGTTCAAGTTCCAAAAGAAGAAGAAGAAGAAGAAAAAGAAAAGTTCATTACTGTTACTTGATATCCCCTCAAAGTCTAATGAAATCCATTATTATTGTTCACATGCCTTCAGTGTTCCTAATAAATGACTCCTATGGGAAATTCAAGTAATTAAGAATCACCTAATTACCTATCTAACAGGGAATCTATTTCTATTTCTACAATTGGTTCATCGTTAATTATTCAATCAACAGGAAGGGAACCAAAAGCAAAACCAAGGCTTCTATTTTCTTTTCCCTACAAATTTTCTCTGCAACCAAAACAGAGTGCAGATTGACAAAATTCTTTACTATTCTTCTGATTTCTTTCTCCATTCCGATTAAAACTATTCTGAACTCACCCAAAATCGAAACTAAATACAGATCAGGCGAGGATCTTGAAAAACCCTAATCTGAAACCCTAATCCTATAATAAAACAAACAAACAAGAGTGAGAAGAACATACGAGAAGGAGCATAGCTTAATGCAGTATCGAACCAAAGTTCGGCATCATGAGAATCTTCCTCAGATTCTCCCTTGACAAAATCATAGAATCGAGGGGCAGAAAATTCATATATCTGATCGATCACAACACCTCCTCCACTAGATTCTTCTGCAACAGCAGCCATTGGAGAGTTCTTCGACAAGTTTAGTTACAGATTAGAGATAGAAAAAGAGAGAGGGAAGGGTAAAACTGGAAGATATGTTCTTGGTCAGGTATTTGGTTGTTATCTGATTAGGGAGATCGAAAGAAGACTAATAATCTTTTTTACTTGTAAATGGAGAGAAGTGTAACGTTAGATGATGAAGAAGAAGAAGGGATCTGTAACGGTCGAATTTTTTTTTTTTTTTTTTTTTTTGAATTTGGGAGCCAGTTTAACTAACGGGCAGGTAGACACTCTCCTTGTATGGGGCTTCTTTCTAACGGTCATATTTCATGGTCTGGACGCGTGGCCACGACGTCGTTTCACTTCCAGTCATTTAGAAGATTAAGGCCCAAAGCCCAATATACTTTAGCACATGAAATTTTAGCGTTTTTATAATATCACCATAAAATGGAACTTTCAATAGATTTTCCTCTTAATTTAATATAGTTTATCCAATCGCGTATACACGATTATCATTTTTTAAAAATCTCTCAAAATGGCACATAACAAATTTTTATTGGGTGTGTATTAAAAAAGTCGTCTCAAATAATAAAAAAAGATAAAAAATAAACAGTTTATTATAAATTATAATTTTAAATTGCAATAAATAAAAACTTGTTGAATCATTGAGGAGTCTGTTGATTTTATTCAAAGGAAGAAAATGAAGTAATACAGAATACTAGAAATAATCATACATTATAACGTGTTTAGGAGAAAAAAATTGAACTAACCAATTATGATTATAAGTTTTGAAATGTTGGCTTCAACTTGATTTATTGGTTGATTGTACTGATTGATTTAGTTTTCAAAACAATTTTTATTTTTCTTTAGTTGAGTTTTGGATAGCTCATGAAACTATGCTAGTTAGACAATAATTCACTTCTAATTAATCAGAGAAATAGAATTTGAGGTATTAAAAATCCTAGCCATCTCCATCAAAAATTCTTTTACCCTCAATTTTTTTTTTTCAACTTTCTCACCGAGAATCTGATGTATTTGGTTCAGATTTTAGATTTTTTTCTTATATCGTGAGGTTTTCATTAAATTTGACTTTGATGTTTTTAAAATTCATCTAGCGAATTGTGACAGAATATTACCAATATTATTTTTAATTTAGGACACTTATGGTTAATCATAAAATATTTTGACTTTAGACTTACGATAGATTCATCTCAACAATTAGAGTACGATGGATATTTTCGATCATTATAAATATTGTTTATGTCGGAATTATTCTGTAAGTCAAAAAACAAATAGTAATACTGTGAATTATTCTATTTTGGATTAATTATCTTATTCTCTTATTTCAGTTTATTTTATCTCATGCATTGCCTTCCTAAAACCTCAAATTAATACTTTGTTAAAATTTTGGATGGTTTAAAATCCATCAAACTCCACCACTTCCACTTATGTTGATTGCTTTTTTTTTTTTTAATATAAGAAGAATTTATTCTTGTTGAAACATCAAACTGCACCACTTCCATTAATGTTGGAGCATATACTTTGGACTTTTAGTATTAATATATGTTTGCCATTTCTCTAACGTTCAAACATGAAACAGAACATTTTTTAAAGTAATCAATTTGAATTTTAAAAAATATTTCTCCACTTCTTATTATTTTTAATGAACGACACTAATAATTATATTCATTAATGTGTTCCTAATTTGATATGTATATAATCAAGTGTTGACTATACTTGAAGAGCGTGTTAAAATTATAATCTCACATTGAATAAGAAGTTTGACAAGCAAGCTTATTATTTAATGAAGTATAGCATAAATTAATTGGTTTTTTTACAGAATAAGTTCATTATTCATTCATTTATAGGCCCATACATTATGACGAATAATAAATAATAATTGATAAACATGCTAAAAAAGGAAGTACAAATACTATAATATTTCTTTTGTATAATGCCGACCCAAGAAAAAATCATGAACCATATTGATTGAAGAATAATTATTATTAAACTAGAAAAACTATTTACGTATTATAAATACAAACCTAATCACCATTGTTTTGTATGTATACCTTAATCACTTCCTCATTTTTATGTGCAACAAATTACTTTTAATTACTAAAGAGTCACCACTCACCACCTTCTTTAATTGCAATTTGTTTAAAAAAAAAAATCAGAAAAAATGAGTTTTTTCAAAAATCTTGTTGTAGCAGTACTTTGTTTTGTATTCGTGACACTAAATCAAGTTGCTGGAATTCAGGAGAAAGAAGAAGAAAATTGGAAATTTAAGATTAAAAAGGAGAATACGGTGTCGTTGGATAAAGATCCCATAATTTCTTCTGGACCAAATGGGTGCACCTACATTCCTGGCCGGGGTGGCGCACCTTGCACCAGTACAGCACCAGCCAAACCACCTTGGCTGGTTATGATGACGTGGCAGTGGCTTCTGAGGCATACCATTCATATAGTTGCACTGCATGCATGTGCGTAAAATGGTTCAATTCTTTTTAAAAATTTATATTTCTTTAAATTAAATTAAAAAATGTTTAGAGAAGAAATTTACTCACGTTTTGTAATTTCCCTTTTCTTTTTGCAGGGTTTAATTATTTAGTACAGGAATAATGCTATATATACTCAAGGGTTATACCAATTAATGGAATGTTGATGGAGCTTTTTTTTTAAAAAAAAAAATTATATATGTTGATTTGGGTTGTGTTGTGAGAGACCAAGATGATTTTGTGTAAGTATTGCAAGTTTCGGTTCCTATAACTCTTGATCCTCCTATTGAACAAGCTATGGCAGTAAGTCTTATGTGGTTATAGAGTAAGATGATTATCTTATGTTTGAGTTATTAATGATCTTACTTATAACATTAACTTTGTTTTTATTTGATATTTTTTATTGTAATGCTCTTATTTCAAAGTTGAGAGATGTGACTTTTAAGCCGAATTATAGACTATTCAGCTTAAAAATTATAATTATCACAATTACAAAAAAGTAAAATAAAATAAAAAATTAGGTCACAATTGCAATCAAAATCATAAAAAATATTTACTATTTTTAGTGAAAGTATAATACATCTATTTATTGGAAGCTTTCCTGGTGTCCGTGTTTTGACCAACTCAATAGGTCATGCACTTTATTGGAAGTTTTCGTGGTGTCGTGTTTTGACTTTGATTAATTGGGATTCAACTCAAGTCATGCACTTGACAATAGTTCGTGAGTTTTAAGCAAATTCAAGTTACTTATCACTTCGATCAATTATAAGTGTAAAAGATATTTTTACGTTTAATATTTAGTGTTATAAAAAAAAATCAAACAATTAATGTTAATATGCAACCATTGTCAAAAAAATGTTAATATACAACTAATTTTACCGAATATGAACAAAGTTATTCCTTGTGACTTGACCAATTAGACAAGAAACTAATGACATTTTAACTTGCAATTGGCAGAAATATCTCAACAATTAGCAGGAATTTATAAGGGCATGAAATAGACCAACAAACAACTTTAGGTTCATTAATAATGCATTAAAAAAATACTAATCTAACAGTCAAAATTCAGTAAATTAAATCACAGACCTAAAAAATGAATCATCTTGTCAAAGTTGTAATAGTAATAGTTATGGGCCTTGGGATTTCACTTTTTTTAAGGATGTGATAAAGAAATTTGTTCCATGCTTAATAGAATTTGTAAATTCTACTTCTAAGGCATTTCTCGTAAGAAGAAGAAGATTTGCCTACCTGCAATGTAATACAAACCAACCAATGAAAATATGTACATTTTAGTGATCAGAAAACGCAAATATTATGACTAAACTTCCACTTCTTGCCACAATCAAACCAACCCAAATGAAAAAATGGATTCATGCATTTTATTTTAACAAATTAATATCATAAACACAAGCAATGAGCTTCCTATAAACAAATCAACTATAAGCAATAAGTCAAAAATCATGTCTAGTGCATGTAATTTTTTAGCCAACTATAATCTAACAAACTACTTTTGATTCACTAATAAAACCAGATCCAGAACAAATCAAACACATAACTTCTCTGTTGAACCATCAATGGCTCGCGGTTTAGCATTTTTAACTTTTATTCTCTTGGTTTCCGGCTCTGCCATTGCTCATAGACATGGAGAGTCGACTGATTGTTTGAATGTGGTGGCGTACTTCACCTCTTGTGTTGGGTTTGTCAATGGACGTACACGTGAACCATCATGGAATTGTTGTATGGGAATTCAAGAACTCAATAGGTTAGCAAAGCAGAATCATAGTGCACAACGGATTTGTCAATGCATTGAGCTTATTGCGAAAACAGAAGACCGTCCTTTCCTTCTTGGCAACATCCATGCTCTTCCAATTAAGTGTCACACGCATCTCAGTTTCCCCATTTCAATCAAAAAGGATTGCTCCAAGTAAATTACTCTTAATCAACCTAATGTTCTTGAAAATCTTTTTCCAAAGAAATTTACTAATCTTTTTCTTTCATTTTTTTTTCTTTCTTGATTACAGGATAGAGTAGATTAATTGATGAGCTATGCAGATGATCAATTATTCAAGACTAAAGCCAATAAGATGAATAAAGGATTCTCCAAGAAAATTGCATATTATTACTTTATGTTAATTATATAATTGTATTAAGTAATGGTGTTATTTTAAAATTTGAATATTAAGTTTAATATATAAACATTTTCTAATTAATTAGACGTGCCAATCGTGTTAAATTTCCAATTTATACATACTAATTGATTATCTTCAACAACATGTTTAAGCAAATAATGCAACATTTGCCAACAAGTATTAGCAATTTAAGGAACATGAAAATATCATGGAATTTAACAAAAGAAAACTAAAATTAACTTGTCTTAATATTTACTTGTAAAACAAGAAAACTGCATTATAAAATAAATTTCAAGAACCCTAAAATTAATCCCTCAACAAAAAGAAAGAAAAAAAAAACTAACTATATTCCGGGTTTCATTCGAAATGACTCGTTTTGTCGGATTTTTGCTACTAATTACCCTCCTAATTTCAATGCTAAATTTAGCTGAACTTCTGCAATACACAAAATGTGACAAAGTTTATTCAACTTTCCCTTATTGCTTGCCTTTTATAACAGGAGTCAACAATCAACCTGGTAAAATTTGTTGCAACGCGATCGAAAAATTAAATGAAGAAGCCAAGCACGGAATTGGGGCATATTGGATTTGCAGGTGTATTGAGTCTATTTCAGAGGCTACACCAAATCCTTTTAACGCAACACATATTGCACAACTTCCTCGTTTCTGTAAAACTTACATTAGTTTTCCAATTTCTGAGAGTATGCAGTGTAAGAGGTAATAATAATAAAATTTTATGTAATAAGTTCATTATTATTTTAAAGATTTTTGTATGTATTTTTCAAAATTAAGATATATTTATTTGACTAAGGTAATGTTCTTTGGATATCTTTACTTGCAGGGTTTAAAAGGTTGCAGGAAATGGCAGCAGAAGCTTATCATTATTATTAGCTACTTATGATTTATTTTTAAGTTGTGTGAATCATGAAAAGGATTACAATTTGTTATTATGTTAAAATAAATGTAATGAAATATATAATAAAAAGATTAATGATGTTATAATTATGATTATTTTCCTTCCTTGCAAATGATTTATTTTTATTTTTTCAGTATATGAGGATTTTCTGTCTGTAATACGAAGACTAATAAAAATATTATTGATCTTAATCCAAATTTAATTAATTAAAGAGTTCCAGTAATTATTGAATGTTAATTATGGAAAGATAAATTAACACCAAATATGCAATTGAAACAATCAGATTGCATATACACCAAAGTGGCAGTAATTACAAGGTTCTGGCCGTTAAACAAGTTTATGTGTGGCTACGTCATGTCTATCGAGAAACTCGGATTTTCTAATTTAATTAATTTAAAAATATGTAAATTTTACTATGGCCTTATTCAGTTCAAACTTAGATTAATTGATACTCCTCATTTAAATGAAAAAAAAAAAGAAGGTGTATATAATAATTAAAAAAAAAAACCTCACAAGCTCATTTTGATAAGTTTTTTATTAAAAAATTTTATTTACACATTGATCATTATTTAATGTGAAATTCACTTTTAATTATAATTTTTGGATAACGGTAAATTATTATTTAATTCCATATTCACTTAGGCCAATTTGGGAGGTATCTTAGCCCTACCAAGTATTATATATTTTTTAAAATATTTCTTTTTTAAAAAAAATTTCTCTCCCACATAGTTTGGTCCAAAAAAAGTAGTTCAAAAATAAACAACTATAAATTAGAAGAATTGATGCTCATGAACCATATAACACAGACGTGGTACGCACAATTCTACCATAAAAAAAAAAAAAAAAAGTTTGTTACAACAAATTATCATTAATTCAAGGAAAATGAAACTTACATGCAAAATGAAACCCAATAAACCATCTTTTCCAAAAGAAAAATATTATACATAATAATTCAAATTATAAAATCAAAATCAAACATGTATATATATAACAATCTACAACCAAAAGCCAAGCTTGATATATAGAAATATCAAATATGGCTCGTATGGTTAGATATTTTACAATAATACTAACCCTAATATTATTATTTTCAGAAAATAATTATAATAATATTAGGGTTCAATCTCAACCTCTTTTTTTCATGTGTAATCCAGTTTTCATGCAATTTCCTTATTGCTTGTCCTATCTTTTTGGATATTACGATCAACCCTCTTGGTTTTGCTGTCAAACTATAAATAATTTGAATTCTTTAGCAAAATATGGGTTTGGATCAAGAAATATTTGCTGGTGTATTGAAGTAATGGCAGAAAATATTGCTCAAAGATATTCTTTACGTATGAAAAATGATCGAATAGCTGAATTACCGAAATTATGTAATATTCATCTTAGTTTTCCCATTTCTGAAGCCATGGATTGCAGTAAGGTAAATATTTATTTATTTATGTATTTATTTTTCTTCCCACTTCTTTAATTTTTTTTTTTAAATATTGATCATTAACTTCATGATTTTCTTGAATTTTTGCAGGAATTATAGTGGACTTTGAGGTTTTTAATGAGAAGTATATATATATAGATAGAAATGAGATGTCTTTATTTATTTATTTGTCTATATATTTATAAATTATCATAGGTATATACATATTTAGATGAATAATGGACTGTGGTAGTACACGTAGAATAATAGACTGAGCTGGTGTATATGTGATATCCAGTTGATCTCTCGTGTTTTTACTTATAGTTTAATTTGCGCCGGCTTTCATGCTTTTGCTGTTGGTGCGTATTTCTTAGCTGGCCTTCAAGAATGACATGTTAATCCTCCTATCATGGATGTAATATGATATTATTATCAATAAAACAATCCTTTCTCAAAATATGTATATGTTAATATTATAATACATAAGATTTTTTATTTTGTTCAGGCATAGTCTTTTATTTTAGATTTTGGATATATTAATTAATGCTACTGGTAAAAAAAATTAGTGCTCTCTAAGACTATGGTTTTGTTTGTGAATAATAATGTATATGTTCACGTTTCCGCAATAAATTTAGTTAACTGTAATTAAAAAGGTCGGAGTTAGCTACAATTAAATGGTCACAAATTCGTAGCTAATTTGATGAGCTACGAAATACAGCCAAATGAATCTGTCAGTTAAAAGGCTACTCGCTGATTTTTTAGCAAGGAACATTGTTTCTGTCGTAGATGTGAGACAAATTTCACAGGCTTCTAGCAATCCCGCCCTGATATTCGTCGCTAATTAGTGTCACAGATCAATAGCTATTTCCTAACTAATCTGTCGCATATTTATAGCTAATCCGTAATGTTTCAATCGTTGATTTATCACTAAATTAGTAATTTTATTAAAGACAACTCATACTCACATTTCTCATTTAAATTCATATATACAAGACACAAAAGCCATTAACAAAGAGTTAGGTAAAGATGATTATATATGAGGGAAAAAGAACATAAATACAATAATTCAGCAAAGTGAGAAAAGTTGTAGTGTATCATAGATATTTTGACTAGTTTGTGTTCTAATTGTTCTCGGAAAAGTTCTCTTCCTTAGCTACATAGCGACATACTTACTTTTGGATTATTTTCTTCCACTGCTTCTACAAGAGTACCTTATCCCCTGCATCCAAACAATCAGCCCATGTAATTAAATGTAATTACAGGCAATCAAGAGGAAGGAAGTGGTTGGCCTTAAATCAATCCCTTTCCCTCGTCAAAAAAAAGAACCAATCCTTTTCCACGGTTAAGGTTTGGATCGGGATAGTTAGGATCGCGGTTCAAATCGGTTATCCACCACGGTTTGACTCTGTCTCTGACAATTCACGACCCGTAACCGAATAACACCCTCCACGGCGGTTCATGTTCACGCCCTCGAACTGTAAAACTGAGATTCTCAGGAATATGGTATTTGAGAGTAAAATTGTGATATTAGAAATCAGTACGGAAAGAGATCAATATAAAAATTGGAGCCTTTTGAGTATACAGTTTGGTACTTTGTAAAGCAAAGGTTGTATAATTTTCAAAGTCAAATTTGTAATTTCAATTACCTGAGGTATGACTATCAGTGTTTACATTATAGAATATTATAATATGTGATTTTCGGCGGCCATCCGTCAATTTTCTGAGGATCGGTTGTTTAGGAAATTTTCGGGACCCGACTTGAGATTTCAAGTGCCAGATATCTTTGCGGAAAATTTCTTTAGTTAGTTTTTTTTTTTCCAGCAAAATTTAGGCATTCCTGTTTTTGATTATAATGTTGCTGATATCTTTGTTTGGCATTATAGCAAAACAGGAGCTTACATTGTGAAATCTGGTTATGATTTCGTTGCAGCAACGATCTTAGCCAGTGGAGAATTGTTCTACTTGGGATATTTGGTGTGTCAATTGGAACTTAAAACGTGCCTTCTAAGATTAAACATTTTTTATGGCTATCCTTGCCGAAAAGTTTTACCGACTGAAATGGTGTGGCGAAGCCTGTGGATGGTACTTGCTCAATCTGTCGTGTTTGAGAAGATGGCCTTCATGCTCTGTTTCAATGTCACGTTGTGGCAATTATTGCGTGTTGACTTTCACGTGGTGCCCCTCCGAGCTGCTCCCTATCTCCTCCAACTTAGGCAATTCATGAGTCTCGTCTCTACTCTCCAATGCACTTGCTAGAAAGTCTTCTCCAGTTGAGAACCTTGGCAATTGACGGTGTTGTACAAATCTATACCAGAAATCGCTAGAGATTGAGTAACAGATTCTGCACTTAAGAAAGAAAATCAGGAGACTAGAAGAAAATAAAAGATTATAATAAAATATGATTAAAATAAATAAATTAGTTCTAGTAAAATAATTAAAAGAATTTTTTATTAGCCTACTGTTTTGACTAATATGCTATTGTGTCTTTAAGGTATAATCTTCATTTTCATTTAAATTAATATAAAAATGGATGAAAAATTTAAAAAACAATAAATAAATGAAAAGACTTGTGGGTCTAATAATATGGCAAAATATAAGGATTTAGAAATTAATTATACAAACCAGTAGAACCCAAAAATAGATTAATCAAATATAAAGAACTCTATAGAAATTTTTTTAAAAAATATATACATTCTAAAATTATATCATTTAAATAATAGATATTCTGCTAATGTAGTTAAATGGCAGAAGCCGGATGTTGGGTGAATGTTGACGCTACAAGTTCAGTTGGCGCATCAAGACCTGGGTTTGGAATAGTGGGTAGGGACTGAGGGTGAGGGGGTTGTTCTGGGACTGAAGATTGGCGCTTTTGCTTCTTGTTTGACTACTAAAGAAGGGGAAGCATTAAGTTGGATAGAAGGAAAGGGTTGGGGCAATGTGGTCGTTGAATGTGATAATCTTATGGTAGTTCTGGCACTGCAGCCACATCTGTTTTTGGAGACATTATTAGGTCCATTCAGTCTCTTTCTTTACAATTGCATGGTGAAGTTATTTTTAAACATCAATGGGATATAGCTCATGGTTTAGCCAAGGCTCGAACTGTGGTGAATGTTGAAGAGTGATTTCATAATTTCCCTCCATATGTGTGAATTTTAAGTTTTAATAAAATCCAATTTCTTTAAAAAAAACTAATCAAATATATATAATAATAAAATAATAAACAACTAGTGCATATTGTCCGGTTTATTAGTTATCATATCATGTTGTTAACATTCATTTAATGCTCGGAGAAGAACTACACTTATCGTATAGCCTAGAGGTGGCCACGGGTCGGGCCACGGCCCGCCAGGCCACAGTTTAGGAGTGGGTTAAACCGTAACCGGTCTGTTGAACCGCCGGGTCGGTAAACCGCTGGTTAACCGACGGTTCACAGTTAACCGGACGGTTCGAGAACGGGTTGGTTAACCAGTGGTTTGGGGACGTTTAATTGGCAATCGAGAATGGTTCACGGTTTATAACGGATCCGGTTCGAAATTTCGTTGAACCTAAACCGGACCGCCGACCGAACGATTTCAGTTACAGTTCGGCCGGTTCTAGTTCGAGAGCGGACGGGCCACATCTAGTATAGCCCACATTTTAAATCACTCCTATATTAAAAACAATTCTTGAGAAAAAATGAATACTCGTCTTCAAATTAACTTTCATATTCTTTTTTCTAAAAAAAAAAAACTTGGCAAATTAATATAACTAATTAGTATTGTCTTCTAAAAAATAATAGTAATAATAATTTGGGTTTCTCACTTCAATAATCTTGAAAAGAAAAGTTCAAATATACTTTGGAAAAAAAAAGAAAAAATGTCTCAAATTTTGTTCTTTAAATGAGACACGTACACATGATTGATTACATTTTACATATAATTAAATAATTTGTCAAAGCTACAAATTTTGCTTCATCATT
This sequence comes from Croton setiger, assembly GCA_948099555.1. Classification (NCBI taxonomy): domain Eukaryota; kingdom Viridiplantae; phylum Streptophyta; class Magnoliopsida; order Malpighiales; family Euphorbiaceae; genus Croton; species Croton setiger. Next base: position 83,083 of record CANUEY010153564.1, on the reverse strand, counting down.
GTGCGAATCAAGAATTTTACTTTTTAACAATGTGTACATTTCTAATAATTAATAACGTTGCCTTTAATTTATTAGTAAAAATAATATATGTGCTTTTAATTATTTAATTTATACCTTTCAAAAGCCAAATTAATTTTGCATTTATAATACGACTTGTTTTTATCCAAAAAAACGTGTTTTATTATTCTTTGTTTTAAAAATAATTTCAAAATTTAATGTCTTCCCCCCCCCCCCCCCAAAAAAAAAAAAAACACATTTTTTCATGATATTCAGTTATATATTTTCAGCTCCCTATTAGAATTTGATCATTGAATTATATTTTCATAAAATTTTCTTTTTTTGAAGTTATTTCAGCAAACTTAATTATTCTAGTAATAGTTAGATTTCTTTTCATAGTGAAAAGGTAAAACTTAAAAATTAATTTTTCATCATTTAATATAATAAATAATTATACCAAAATATATACTTTTAAATTCATTATTATAGTGGCGTGGATGTTTGATTCAAGATTAACAAATAAAAAATCAAATATTATTTCTGTAAAATTTAAGAATTAACTGTTCAATGGTAATGAAGTAACAATAATTTATTAATATTTAAAAATTACAAAATGGAGAATAAATAAAATAAAATATTTTTTTAACCTCCTGTTAGTTTATGGAAAACTAAATTAACGTTTTAATTTCTTAAAGATGGAGAAGTAGTGAATGAGTTAAAAGTTAACTTATCTCATAAATAAATCTAAATGAAATTAATTATTAATTCTATTAACTTTTTAGCAAATGCTTCCTTAATCCGTAAAAGTAATAAAATTAAAATTGTCATATTTTTAAAATTACATTCCAATAAAATAATGGAGCTCTAATTTATTTTTTAAGGAGGTTAATTTTGCTTTACAACTTTGGCTTTTGCTTTATGGAAGATGATATCTTCTGAAGTGGGATTGTAGGTGGGTAGGCTTTTCTTTTGTTCACATTCTACTAGCACATATCAAGGATTAATTTCTTTCTAAATATATAATAATTCACCAAAATATAGTGCATTGCATTCAAATTTATAAAAAATAATAATAATTGTTATGTATTTGAAATTAAGGATAATTTTTTTTTATCATCAATATTACTTACATTTTGTAATCTTCTATAATTTATCTTTTTTTATTAGGATAATATAATTAATAATTTATTATATTAAAGTACATTTTAAAATTGATTTTTTAATACAAATAAATTGAGACTAAGCATTTAAAATTTATATACCACCAACCACTTCTCACAAAAATTAAAGGACGAATGAGACAACATAATCAATAAATTATAAAAAGAAACAATGTATTTATATGGTTTTCTTTGTGCCATCACAATCCATATGTCACTTCAATTGATTGGTTTTAGACCATTAAATATAAATTAGCCCATTCACACTAAGAATAATAATTTTCAGAATACAAATCCATTGAACCAAAATGTGCACATACAATTTTGGTTTAAAAAATAATATTTATTTTTCACAAATAAAGCGTTAAAATATCCATTTTTCATCTCATATAAGAAAATCAATTTTCATGAACTAGTCATAACAATTAAGTGGTTGATAATCATGGCCTAATGCTTGGAATCTTAATTTTGCCTAATTTAAAATATGATTTGACAATTGAGGGACCAATTTGGAATTTTCCACTTGCCTAAGTAGGCCGTCGGCAAGAACGCGTTTCGTTAGAACAAGTAGAGTAGAGATCAAGAAAAGAATGCGGCCGCTGTGTTTAAAGTCACCGGCAGGTCACGTGTTCTTTAGTCAAACTCCGCCTATATATTTTTTAATTTTCTTTTAATACGAATTTCTCTTCTTTCTGACTTTCTCAGCCTTTAATCTCACCAAGATAGAATCTTTCTTGAAAACCCATTTTTGTTTTTGGATTGAAATTGAAACACAACACCACCATGACTAGCACTGGTAGAGAAATTCTGCATAAGATGAAGGTTTGTTGTGCTTCTTGTTTGATACAACTTAATGGGTGTAATTGTTTTATGACTTTTCAACTCCAATGTTCAGTAGTTCTTGATTAAATCTGGATTTAGAAGTTTTACTTTTCTAATTTCAAGATTGAATTTTTCATTTATTTATATCATTTTTAGATGTTAATGTTTGTTTCATAGCATAAAATAGATAATGAAGAAGCAAAGACTCTTGCTTTCTGCCATATTTAGTACTATTAGCTTTTCTTGAATTTGGGGTTGAGGGTTATAGCTTTTCTTTTATCCTTTTCTAAATTATAGAAATATAACAAAATTTCATAAAGTCAAAATCTTTTTTTTTTCTTGATTGACCATCAAGTTTGTAGCTTTAGTTCCCTTTTGTATACACTTAAGCTAGTTGTTTCATATTATGATGGAAAATTCTGTAATTTGATAAATACAGTTAGTTTATAAATTTAGGTTTAGTTTAGTTCTACAGTAGTTTTGATAAGATTCTCAGTAAATTAGCTTAATCACTAGTGTATTTTACTGTGCTGATTCTATGTTTTGGAATTTGGAATCTGATAATTTCTGGAATTTGGTCAAATTGTTTGCAAAACAAGAAATTTGTGCTTCTTATTGTTTTACTAAATTCAGTTTGTTTACTTTAAAAAATTGATTGGGGATATGTATTTTGATCTTTTCAGGTGAAAGCTGGATTATGTTCTTCTTCCGAGACAGGAAAAGGGAAAGGCAAAATCTTGAAACATATTACACATGGTTATCATTTGGTAAAGGGGAAATCACATCATGCCATGGAAGATTATGTTGTGTCCAGTTTCAAGCAATTAAACAACAATGAGTTGGGTTTATTTGCAATATTTGACGGCCATTTAGGCCACGATGTTGCAAATTACTTGCAAACTCATTTGTTTGACAATATTTTGAAAGAGGTATTTGTATAAATTTTCTTATATTTGATTCATTTGCAGTGTAATGTATGTTAAAATCATTTCGTTTCAGCACGACTTCTGGACGGATACAGAGAGTGCAATAAGAAGAGCTTATCACACAACAGACGATGAAATATTGGAAAAAGCTTTTGTCTTAGGAAAAGGAGGATCTACTGCTGTTACAGCAATCCTCATCAATGGCCAGAAGTTGGTAGTCGCAAATGTGGGAGATTCTCGAGCTGTTATGTGCAAGAATGGTTTGGCTGAACAACTATCTGTTGATCATGAACCTAGCAAGGAAAAAAATGTGATCGAGAGTCGTGGTGGTTTCGTATCGAATCTTCCTGGTTGGTAAAAAAAAGTTCACAATTCAAAAATGTCAATAATTTCTGTTTTACATCCCCACCAAAGTTATTTTGCTTTGGGTCTCTAAGTATGGTTGGTATTTGGCATTGCTTAAAAGCAGTTTTTAAGTACTTTTTAACTTAAAAGTTGGTTATCTACCTGTGTTTCTGGACTTTATTTTTACTTTTAAGCTGCTTTTAAGCAGCAAAATGCTTTTTTTAAGTGCTTTTTAAAAGCCAAAATGAGAACAAAGCACAAGCAATGCCAAACACCTTCTTAGCTTTCTTGACAAAAAGCTTTGCTATTTTGTGAATTTGGTAATAATTCAAGCATGAAACTTTGGAACTGACAAATCGCTACCCAAGATTTTAGATTCTATGACCGCTATCTTGGTTGAGATCACTCTGAGAGTCTTAGAATTTATGTCAAACAATATTTGCTTGTAGGTGATGTTCCTCGAGTCGATGGACAGCTAGCTGTAGCAAGAGCATTTGGCGATAAGAGCTTGAAGATACACCTTAGTTCTGAACCTGATGTATCTGAAGTAGCAGTTGGTGATGATACAGAGTTCATCATTCTGGCAAGTGATGGAATATGGAAGGTTTGTTAAATACTACCTATAATTGTTCATAAAAACCTTGATATTCTCTTCTTTATGTTTGAAGGATTTAAGTAAAACCTTGTAAATGGCAGTCAGGAAATCAAAATAATGAAACTTGGGGGTGTTTGTTTAAGTTTGTGCTTCTTAGCTTTCAGCTTTTAATCTAATTTTAAGTTACTTAATTGAAAGTTAAAAAGGTTTGGATGTGCTTTTCAACTTTTAACTTTTAATCTACTTATAAGGAGTTTGGAAGTGTTCGGTGAAACTTAATATAAGTTATAAGCACTTTAAATTGGCAAAATGGCTAAAAAAGCTTAGTGGGGTAAGAGAAGTATTTACAAATATAAATGGTCAATTAAAAACTTGGCCAGACTATTTTTGTCATTAAAACCATCGAGTGGGTATTTTTGTCAAGTAAACTTAAAATAAGGCTATTTTTTGTGGTTTTCCCATAAAATAAGACTTATAAGTAGACAAACTAGCTAAATTAAACCATATTCAGCAAAACTTTTAGAGTAGTTTCTAGTATCATCAAAAGCTGCATAAAAGTTTAGACAAACAGGTCCCCCTCTTTGGTTAAAGCTAAGAGTGGTTTAAAAGGAGGTTTGATTGGTCTTTAAGCGTAGGGAAACACCCTCTTAAAACCAATATTGTTCAATCTTATTTTTCATGCCTACCTAGATTTCTGCATTTTAACGTCTGAAAAAATATGTGCAGGTTATGTCAAACCAAGATGCAGTGGACTCCATCAAAGACATAAAAGATGCTCATTCAGCTGCGAAGCACTTGATAGAGGAGGCAGTTTCGAGAAAAAGTAAGGATGACATTTCATGCATAGTCGTAAGATTTCAATAATGATGATATCTGCAGACGCAAAATGTAAGAGTCGAACAATTCGAGTTCGGATGCTTCAAAATTGTGGAAAAATCACTACTTCTATGTGTGTATACATGAACTAGGTGCAATTTGGGTTGTACAATAGAGAGAATAAAAATATTGCAAATTTTTCTCAAACTTCTTTCCATTTGTTGGAAGTTATGAAATTGTATGTATCGCCTTCAAAATTTTGTGGAATTCATTTGTCCTAAAAGGTCTTTTAGGTAAATAATGAATCATTTTACTTGTTGAAACTGTTTGATTTGGGCGTTGAGGCAATGACAGAGTAGAAAATGTTGTTGATCATACAATTTCGATTAACTTTGTATGATTCAAAAAGAGCAATGGAGTTCCCGAAGATGCATGTTCTGATTTTATTACTCCAATTTGGGACCAAGGCTTGGTAGTTCTTATTGTTGTTGTTGTTAAAGCTAATTCTGCAGAGGAGAAAAGAAAGTCAGCAGCATCTTGGCAGCTGGTTTATTCTTATTCCTTAGTATCTTGGCATATATTATATGTAGCAGTTTTTTTAACAGGATTGAGAGTGTGGGTTACTACCTTGGTTAGTATCTTGTGGCAGTGGTTAGAGGCAGACGGTGGTGCTATGTTTTCTCCTTTCCTTTTTTTTTTACCTAAATTAAATATTAAATATTATTATTACACGCATCCGAATCTGTAACGGGGAATCAAACCCATCCTTTGAACGCAACGGCAGCTTGTTTATCAACTCTCCAAATCCCAACCACTTCATTCATTCATTCAAAATGTGTGAGGGCATTTTCGCTATTTAATTAGTCCCTCCTCAATTTATTGGTCATTCACATTTTTTACGGGTTTAATGATTTTTAGGGACAAAATGACAAATAAAAAAAATCTTAACAATAATAAAATAGAAAGAAAAAAAATAATATTGAGAATAGAAAGACTAAATTGTTTAATATATTAAAATTAGAGACTAAATTATAAGTATCTCAAATACTATGTATCTGTTTTTTCAAAACAAAATAATTAAATGAACAAGTAATGGGATAATTTATAAGCTAAAAAAGTCTAATCTCTTTTAATTTTTTAATTGGTGGTATTATTTTTAAAGGAAAATAGAGTCCTTTTTTTCATCCAATAAGACAAGTTCTACCTCTTCTTGTACTTATGTAGTTATGTCGTTGTTAGGAGATTATGAAATATGACGCATAACAATACAATAATGATATGTTTCAATTCTATCCTACATTTTGTCCTTATTACCCTCCTAATTTGTTTTTGTCCCTACTATTTCTTATTCCTCTTAATTCATACATTAATTAACATAACCTAATAAACTCTCAATTTTTTTATAATTTTTAAATGAATTTCACTTGAAAATTTGAAAACATCAAAAAATAAATAAACAGACAAAATATCACAACTTTAATAAAAGGGTTTTTAAATCTATGAAAGTACACATCAGTATATTGGCTATGAACAAATTGTAGCATGCATGTCATTATCAAACTAATTAATAAATATATGTTAAAAAAATTAAACTAATAAATAATATTTATGAAAAATGAGTTTATAAAATTGTGGATATGTCATATATTTAACGGATTTTAATTTTTAAATTATAAATTTATAAATAAAATTCACAAAATTCTATATCTTTTGTTCATACAAGTGGGAATATTAATTTTTATCCAATTTAAATAAAATTCAACGAGCTTAAATTTAAATGAAAGCTTAATTTGCAGACTAACCCTTAATTTATTGATATGTGGTTATGAAATTTGGACATAACTTTCGGAAGTCTTAATTTAGCGGTAAGTGGTTATGTAAGTTGGTCATACATTTCAGATAATCATCTTAACCGACTTGAAAACTATAGCTTAATTTGTAATTAAGTGCAAAAGTGATATTAATATGGGAGAGGATATGTTTGATATTAATGATGAATCATGTGGAATTGATGTGACAAACAGCTAGAACAATGTTAGGTAGAAGAGTCTTGTGAGAAGTGCATTTCTTGGTAAATCATTCATAATTTTTATTTTTTTCCAAGATTATCTATCAATTATAACTGCTAATTAAACTAAAAATCTCCATTAGATCAACCAATGGACTCTAGAGAGAACTTTGGTAACAACTCCAAACACACACCAATTGGGAAACTCATAATTTTGAGCACAAAAACTATGGACACTCATATCATATGAAGTTGTTTAAAAACTCACTCTTAAAAAAAAGCCAGAAACATGATTTAAAAGTATCATTTATGACTTATAAGGCCAGAATATAAAAAATAATTATAAAGAAGGCCGATGAAGAAATACAAACATTCATGTACAATCTATGCGCTTTTTGGTTTTTAGTTTACGATAGGTTTATAAAAATTTAAAATCTGTCAAGTTTCTAATTATATCAATTTATAATGGGTCTATGAAATATTTATGAAACTCTATTTATAATAAATAATTTTTTCTAAGAGAGAAATTATAATTTTTTAGTTAAATTATCCTGATTTCAGATCTTTATATTAAATTGAGTTTTTTAATTAAATTGTTGAATTTGAACTTTTGATTTCATATATGTAATTTGAGTTAGAGATGATTTCCTCATTTATAATAAATAATAGTAGTATTCTTATCTTTAATATAAATATAATAATAGTATTACGTTTTTAATAATATTTTAAAGGGATAGATTTGTTTTAAAATAAAATTTAAAAATTAGATAATTTTGTATAATCCTTATTAGTATAATTTGTGCATAACACTACACGGATTATGTTTGATGCTCAATCATCTCAACTTTCCATTCCCAGCCTAAATTATGATGGAAACTATTGAAAAATTGCAATATGGTACAATAAAATCTTGTTGAAACCTTATGAAAGTCAACAAAAATTGACAAAAAGCTTGACATTGACATTTGACTCGATACAAGCTACCAAAAAGTGTCCATGGTACTGGTTTTCTATCGTTTACAAATAAATCCCAATTTTACAGCGACGGCTTTTAAATCGAAGTCTTATGGTTTGATCTGCTTCTAATTACAGAACATGATATTAAAGATACCAAAAGACTCTCCGGCATTTAGATTGTTGAATGATATCTTCATTTGTCAGTCGATTGCAAGGTGAGGGGAGGTAGCTGGACCGTTTTTAGCTTTTTCATTTTTGTGCCCGATTGCAATTTTTATTTTTTAAAAATTAGAAATGACCTCATAAAGTAGGGTTTTTCAAAAATAGCCTTTTATCTTTTTAAGAAACTTTGATGGCCAACTTTTGAGCCAAAATGAATGGCCTTTTTTTCCGTTAAAAGCCTCTTTTATTAGGCTCAAGCCCAATCATAAGAGACCCATATTACTGGGTTAGGCCCACTTGAGCAGCAAAAACTGTGCTTCCTTCCTCTAACCGGCACTCGTCATGGATTTTTTATGTTTCAACTTTTTTCGTAAACCGTCTTCTTGTGAAATTTTTGTTTCTAGCAAAATCTATACCGACTATAGTTCAAGAGTTTCTGTCTAATCTGATTTAAAATTCCTTAATAAATTAAGTTATCCAATTAAAATGGATAAACATTAATTATTTTAGAATTCTTTTCGAAAAATCACTTTTTAAAATAAAAATTTACCCTTTAAATAATTCACTGCTAGCATTATTCTCATTGAGGTAGAGTGTTTTCATTGCTTTGTTATGACTTCTTTTATTAATATAATTATTTGCCTATTAAAAAAATAAGCAGTACTATAGGTAGTAGGTCACAAAGCATCAATGCTCAAACAAAAATCCAAAACCATACTAAACTAAAAAATCAATTATTCAATTAAGAAATTTAAATTAATATTACAATTAATTAATTATGAAATAATTTGATATTATAGTTATTATGTGACACACCTCAAACAAAAATCCAAAAACTTACCACAAATATGAATAAATTAAAATAAAGAAACAAACAAAAGAGTCCTAAATATCAAACACATATCAATGAATTGTGTGCTAAGAGTTGTAAGAAATTGCCACCTACTCATTTTTGCATGTTCATCCCAAATACTCTTTTGCCACCTATCTCTTTTTCCATACCTTTCCTTCTCTCTATCTTCCCTATATATTTTCTCTTTGTTCCCTTCTCCATCAACACGCCATTTTCGTGCCCTCCTTCTTCCTCTTATCCTCCCAAATCATAACCTCCATTTTCTTGATTGATTTCCCCTTTATTTTCTTTGTTTCTTTAGGGTTTTTTTTTACCCAAAAAAAAAGTTTGATTCTTTCTTTGGGAAAAAATGAGTACTCTTTGTGCTGAGCAACATAAAATTTACCCTTCTTCTGCTCATCATAATCATCATCATCTATTTTCTTCTTCTTCTTCTTCCAAGAAAATGTTTAAAGATCTTGAAATTCCTCCAAGAAAGCTATTTTCTTCTTCTTCTTCCAAGAAAATGTTTAATGATCAAGAAAATCTTGATATGTCCTCCTTTGATCATACTAATCTCAGGATATTCCTTCCTTTTAATGATTATTCCAACAAGAATGAGAAAATTAGTAATGAGAATCTTGATTTTGATGTTGATGATCCTTACTCTTCCGATCATTTTCGTATGTATGAGTTCAAAATCCGGCGTTGCACCCGTAGCCGGAGCCACGACTGGACTGACTGTCCTTTTGCTCATCCTGGAGAAAAAGCTCGCCGGAGAGACCCGCGTAAGTTTCATTATTCCGGTGCTGTTTGTCCCGAGTTCCGTCGCGGGGGTTGTAGCCGGGGAGATGCATGTGAGTTTGCTCATGGTGTTTTCGAATGTTGGCTTCATCCTTCTCGTTATAGAACTGAAGCGTGTAAAGATGGAAAGAATTGTAAAAGGAAGGTTTGCTTTTTCGCTCACTCGCCGGAGCAACTCCGCATTTTGCCGGAAGTTAATTCTCCCGAGAAGGGTTTAGCTGCGGCTTGTTCTAATCATTGCTGTTGCTTATCTTGTCATTCTGTTATTTCTTCTCCTACTTCTACTTTGCTCGATATGTCTCGTATGTCGCCGCCATTGTCGCCGTCATGGTCACCGTCTCCGCCTCTATCTCCGGTGAAACGCCATGGATTTTCAAGATACAGTGATAGATTGAACAAGGCTGCTAGGTCTGGTTTGATAAGCTATAAAGATGTGCTTACTGAGCTAATGACTTCTTTAGAAGCTTTGAACTTTAATGCTGCTTCCTTCAACGGCGGAGGCCACGGCGGCGTCGGAGATATTCAGCAAGAAAGAATTTTTTCACCTTCAACTCCAACTGCAATACCATCATCTGGGTTATCAAGAAATTTTTGGAATAATGGAGATGGTTCAAGAAATGAGTTAATTAATGAGCTTAAGCTTAATTATAATGGAGGAGGATTAATGGGAAATAATAATAATTATAATAATTATAATCTTGATAATCCTGATCTTGGATGGGTTAATGAGCTTTTAATGTAGATTAATGAAGATGATTATCGAGGAGACTTGACTAATTTGAAGGATTAAGGATGTGTATATAAGAAGGAAGTTGCACCAATCGTATATATAATTAAGAACTATATATATGAGATTTGGTGTGTAAATTATTGCTTATTTAATAATTTTTTGAGTTCTTGAAGTTTGTTTTAATAATTGTTAAAGCTTGTCTTGTTTATGTTGTTAGCTTAATCTTGGTTGTAATTTGAAGTTTTAATCTTCTCCTGAAGAAAATAATTTGTATGTTTCATAAAGTTGATTAGTGAAATTATCCCACTTTGTAATTTCCCAAATTCTGTATTTATTTGTTATTATTGATGAATATTTTTTTTTTTTTGTTTGATACGAAAAGATTAAAAAAATTAGATAGCAATTCGATAGGGGAATGATTTTAATATAGAAAAGGAATTTATCTGTTTTTAAAAAATAATAATCAATTACGAATCAGTTCGACACAAATTAAAAATATTAAATTGAGATCTGAATAGTTAAGGTGGCAAAATATGGAGTGTTACGTGGCAAGCATGCATCAAGTTAGTATATATTTTGAGGATTTGAGCTTAGGGTTATCTTATTTTGTCAGAAATTTGTTTGGCTTGCCTTTCTCTGCAAATCTTTGTTTGTTGGGAGTTACTTATTCAATTTAAAAAAATAAATAAATTCGACTTTTCTAATTTATTTTATTTTGTTGGATCTCAGTTGTAAGAGAAAGGGTTATCAAGATTCTTTTATTTTTATTTTTATTTTAATTTTTTTAATTCAATATTGCTATGATATGATAGGATTCACATTGATATGATTCAAATTATATGAGAACTAAGTTATTTTTAGAGCAGGATCATAATTAAAACAGTCTTAACAATGTAGTTACTTAGATTCATGATTTGGCATACATTAAAAAGCATATACTCTCGTGATTGGAAAATCAACATCACAAATGCATAATTCAATGTTCCTTTAAATCATTCAACACAAGAACCATCCAAATCAATGGCCAAAAGGGTTATAGAATTTGTAATTTGAAATTCAAATATCTTTATAAATACACTATTATAATATATTAAAAATGAATCACTATGGTATGTGTCCCATATCCATGTGAGACCAAAAGTTTGTCAATAGATACATGAACTAACACAAGCGAAGGGAAACAACTTTAGTTATATTAGTATGAATAAATAAAAGCCATCAAGCAATTTCAATTAATTAAATTAAATTAGATAAGATAAAGACATAAATGAGTGTTTTTGAATGAGCCAACAACTCCTGCTATTCCATTAAGGACCAACACTGCATATTTTTAATAATAACTTAGCTTACTATATTTATGTCTTTAATCTACCTTACTTATTGCTTTGGTAGACTATATATTATGGTCCCAATTCTCTAGTCTAGGTCATATATATTTTGTATAGTACAATTCATTATTAGTATTGTTCATTACTTCACATTTTAACCACTTCAACCCCTCCAATTTTTTTTTTTTTTTTTGTAAAATTTGAAAATAATATTTTAAATTTTTTGTTAATTAATTAAATTATGATATAAATTTCAAAATACAAGCATTATGAATTTATATAACATCGTAAACGAGTTTTAAGTTGAATTCGTTAAAATTATACTCAAATTTAGTTCATTTTACATGCTCAATTATGAATTGAAATAAATTTATTCTAAATGGAGTCTGAATTATATTTCGAAAAATTAGTGAATAAGGATGATGTTATGTACCACTGCAGACTAAAATGATAGCATATTATATGTTTCCTAGGAAGGCTACTTATCTAAAATACAGCTAGGATGGTAGGGAAATGGCCCATAAAAATAAGGGATTGTTTTTTAAAAGCAAAAAAACTGGCAAGTATTTTTTAATTGTGAGGAGGAGCTTATTATAAGGTAGCTAGGTGCAATGCAATATATGTTGGGGTTAGGTAATGTTATGGTCACAAACTCACAAGAAATGGTGTGGGAGTGGGGGAGCAGCCCATGCTAAAATGACCTTTGATTGTGCCTATTTAGGGTCCCCCACCTGCCCTCCCTCCATCTTTAGGGTACGCTACATTGTCACTTAAATATCATTTTTATTGAGAGATAATAAATATATATTAGGTCCCTATATTTTTACCAAATTTACACTTACGTTTCTTTGTTTTACAATTATATTTTCATTTTCTTAACTTATGCTTTTGTCAACGTCTCTCCATCCATTTTATTTAATGTAGCCACTAAATCTTAAATAATGATTACTTTACTCTTCATAATATATTTCTTTTTTTTTTAAACAATTTTATTTTCATATTTTTTACTTTTCTTATTGTAATATTAATTAAAGTACTTTTTAAAAAAAAATTAAAATATAAAAAATAAAATCATCATATTTTAGATATATTAACAGAAAGGTGGTTTTTTTTTTATGGAAAGACTTAACTGTTTAACAAAACTATAAAATAGGGACCTGCAAATAATTAATATAAAATACAGGGATGTAAATTTTAATTACATAAAAAGATAGGGACTAAGTATATTTTTCCTTTATTATTTATTATTGAAAAAAAAAATTAAAATTCAATGCTCTTCATGGGAAAATAGGAGGCCCATACTTTGGAATTCTTGTGACTTACTAATACATGAATTCATTGTAAGGGTATGGTTTGACACTTGTGAATAGGTACATTTAGATAATGATAGAATTGACCCATTTTTATGCCTTTTTTTGCCCTATTATTTGCCTCCTATATTGCTTAACATTGCCCGTAAAATATTAGATTAGATCTACAGGTGTGCAGTTTGATTTTGGAATCGGTTGTTTGGTAGAAATCAGTACCTAATTTTTTATTTTTTAAAATTTTGAAAACCGGCATCGGCACTGAAAAAAAAAGGAAACAGTAACCGTATTCATTGGTATTAGTATGGTTTTGGAAAAAAAAAAAAACTGGATATTAAATTAAACATTTTAATTTCAATAAAAAAATTTAATATTAAAATGGTTAGTTTTAGAATTTGAAATTAAAGAGTTTTGAAAAATTAATTTGTTTATTATAAATTAATCATTGTAATCATATATAATAATTCAAATAATTAAAATAAAATAGTATTTGATGGAATGAAGGTAGCTTCCTAATTACAAAATAATTATAATTCATATGTATCGAAACAATACTAGACTTCTACGAAATATATGTATATATATATTTATTGATTTGCTTGTCAGTAAATGCTAAATAAATATAGAAAAAAAAGAAATAAAAGGTCAAAATAGAGAAAGTAAAAATAAAACTCTTAGCTTTTATTACAATTATGTCTCACTTTGATGCTTTCATATGCAAATATTAAAATGAAGAAATCTACTGCTGTAGTTAATTATAAGTTGTGTTATATACTTAACTCTAAATGTGATATATTTTTGAAAATAAAAATAGAATGTGACATTATTGGATATATAGTTTATTTTTATTTTTATATATGATTATTAATTGTAACTCTAACTATATTTATATTTTTATTTATAAGTGTATAATTATTATTATTAACGGATCAGTTTTTAGTACAATTTCAGATAAGGAATCAACACCGGCATTTAAAATTAAAAATTTCGGTTTCGATTTCAGTATACTACCAATTGTATTGGTTCTTTTTTGGTTCCAGTATGGTTTTCGATAACCGTTCAAAGCTCCAAGAACCATGCATATCCCCAATTAGATCTCACTATTTTTATATTTTTTTCTTTTCCCGTTTCAAGTTCAAAGGAGACAAGCACATAGATGATAATTATGTGGGATTTGTAATGACCAACTTAGAATAATTGTCTTATAAATAATACCCAGAATAAAATATAATGTAATTAACAAAAAAATTAAATTAAGTATGGTATTAAATGAATTTAATCTCTATCTTATTAATCTAAAATATACTTTTTAAGGTTAAAATTGTAATTGATGTCATTTTTATTAACTTTCATTTGTAGTATGTAATTCAGATGGGTTCTCTTTTTACATTTTCTGCAGCTATTGTTTTTGCATCCGATTGAGACAGAGCAGAGCCAAAAACACTTGGCCGACTTTGATTCAAAGATTGTTACAAGAAACTGAATAGAAAAGTTAATTTTTATGTTTGTTTTAATTTATGATTCAACTTTTTAATGAAAGTTAAATTTCTAATAATATGAGTGATAGTTACTTTTTCACATATATAGTACTTTATTGTCTAAAATTATGAATAAATTATATGTTAAAGTAAAAAATTAATTTTAATTTTACATATTTATTGAACTTTTCTTGAAAAATTTATTTCTATCCAAATAATTTAATTCAAGTTTCCTACTCCAAAAAATAAGGGGTGAATTTTACAGTTTTTCATATTCCAAAGCTCATATTATCCAAATGGAAGAGTAGCAGGAAAAAATAATTGACTGTAAACAGTTGTTGTTAATTGTTTAAAATAAATTAAAGAGGGCTAATATTTATAAAACACTAGTTAAGTAACTAAAATATATCTTAAAAATACTAATTTACCAAGTATATGAAAATGTTACTTAAAAAAGTGTTGTTGAACATCGCCTTCACCTTTGATAATACAAGCGAAGCATACATAATTATAGTTTTTGTCATGAGGAAGAAGAGGTCGAGGAAGCTCAAGAGTGCCATGCTAAAGAAGAAAAAGAGGACCTCTTGTCTTTTTGCGGCGGCGACAGGAGGATTTCTGAAATGTAGAAGATGGAGTTATTATATAGTAAAGCAGTTACACCTCAGCGTGTTGACCACTCAATTAAATAGAAACACTTGTCTCAGTACATTAAATAAAGAAAATAAATTTCTATTTTTTTTTTTAACAAGTCTTTATTCTTTAATTAATTACTCTTCATCTTCTTTAACAATAAAGAAAGATAAAATCCAACTCTGTTTCTTATTTTATAGAGCCACAAAATACTAAATTATAATTACCCAAAAATGAATATTTCATTTTTCTTTAGTTTTTAATTTTCAATATTAGACCAAAAAATGAATATTTCATTGCACTTGAAGCAGAAGAAGCCTCCGGCGGCAAGGTCTCGGATTGCTTTAGGATTTTTGAAGGGATCGTCGTCTTCTTCAGCATTCTCTTCTTCTCGAGCTTCTTCCATTGTTCGAAACTGAAAGATTAGTGTTAGTTTTTGGGAGGAGATGTTTAGGGACAAATATAGCGTAATGCTAAGTTTTTTGCTCTCATGGCATAGTATAAAGGTGGCGGGTCTTGTACTTAGTTTATTGCATATAATACAATAAAACAGGTAAAAGCCTCTAGTTTGTGAGTAAAGTGCGGTGATATGCGTTTTGGAGCCTATAACATTTTTTCTCATCTAGAATAATCATTTATAATTTTATTTTAATAATTGTGTCTTTTAATACGAATTAAAATATAAATATAATTTAATTATTGTCCCAATTTTATTTTTAATTTTAATAATCGTGTACATTTTTTAGAATTTTTTTTTTTAAGTTCACAAAGTAAAATATAAAAGATAAATTAATTATTTTAGAAAAGTTAATGGAAAAATGGTTTTTTGACCTTCACTTAAGTGTCTAACTAACTATAAGTTAGATATCCCAAAATAATTAATATAAAATATTAATTATTTAAGTGTTAATTATGTAAAAGTATAATATAATTTTCTTTTATTTATTTATTATTTTTTAAAAAAAAAATATACATAATTGAATGCTCTTCATGGGACAACATGATTCATTTTAAGGGTTTGATTGATTGATTGACACAAAGTGAATAATAGGTACAATTAGGTAGTGATATAGAATTGACCCATTTTTATGCTTTTGCCCTATTCTTGATTCCTATATTGCTTTACATTGCCCATTAGCCTTTTCGATTAGATCTGTGTCTTTTTCCTTTCCCATTTCAAGTTCAACGGAGACAATGAGATAGATGATAATTATGCAGTTTTTATAATGGACTAACTGATCGCGAAATTCATCACAAGGCCTGTACTATATAATTTTTTTGGCTAAGTAGTTTTATTTTTTGAGGAATTCAATTCGAAATGTTCAGCTCAGGATCAATGCTTTTGTGCCTGCAAGTTCCTTTGCTTGTTTTCTAAATTTTTGAGTGTCTTGAACTACGTAATGAGGCATCACATTACAATGAGGTTTCTAAGCAGCAGAGTTTGCTCTTCGCTGATAGTCTTAATTAAGGTGTTGCTGCTTAAATTTTTAAGTTCTTTTCCCGCATTCAATATTTGGTCTTGTGTTTCAGTGCATTATACAAGTTACTGCATGCATTATCACATATATTCTTTTCTACAGTTTCAGGGTGCGCTGACATTTTTTAATCAAGTGAATTTATTGTTAACTGAGCAGAAGTGAGCTCCAAGTCAGCAAGAACTTATAGAGGAGATTAAACATGATCAACTGATTACTACTTTGATGGTTAGAAATTTAAGTAGTTCTATATGTTTAGGTATCATATTAACTCAACTTTCTTGCTAGGATTGACATTTGATAATTACTTATTCCTTATATTTTAGTGATCTTTTAGTACTACATATTAATGTTAGTAAACGTATGTAATATGGGTTTTATGTAATTGTAATTGTTTTTTCAGGTTGTTGATATAGCTTTAAATTTGGGAATATAATAAATTATTTTTTTGGCCTTAGCTATGGAATCAAAACCCAATAAAAAAATGCTTAGCTACGGAACTTTTAGATTGCTACCGACTTTGCTCTAGAATAGAAACGCCATTGCTACGGAAAACAAATTAACAACAGAGTACCTACGGAAGCTAGTTATGAATTGTTAGCTACGGAATTTGTTACGGAGGAAAATCGGGAAATTTTACTGCTACAGAGCTAAGGCAGTGTTTGCTACCGAGTAGCTACGGAATACTCTGTAGCAATCGCAATATTATTTTGTAGTGAAATGTGTTAGTGGCAATTTTAGTAAAGAAATTGAGAAACTTATAAAATAGGATTCTCGTTAAAATTAATTTTAGATGGACCAAGATTTTTGAATTAAATCATTATTATGTCAAGCTTTAATTTTTTTTTTTATTGTGTGGATAAATTAATTATTTTGTATTGCTGATTATAATGTAAATATATGATTTTATTTTATAAAGGGTAAATCATGATATGATATGCAACTTTTATTTTTTATGTAACTATACCACTCTTTCTATTAAAATAAAGATGTTTTTGTATTTATTGAATAAATATTAACAATATATGGTACATCATTTTAAAATTTTCTTTTGATGATGATGCACTTCTCATTAGTATACTTGATTTAAGTTTATGTAATTATGCAACTGTTTATAGTAAATGTAGTCTAATTTTGTATTATGTATCTATTTATTCATATGTTTTAGGTCATTATTATATAAAAAATGTGATCAGTTTTTAATATAGGTCTCTTTTATGTAAATCTGTGGCCTATTAGTAAAATTTTAGATCAAGTTCAATTACACTAGATTATGATTATCCTTATAATACCAAAATAAATCATCACTTTAAGGACATATCTAAATTTTTTAATAAAAATCGAAAGAATCTTGTGATGATATATGGAATTGTTGAGGAATTATTCACTAATATCTTAGAACAAGTTTAATTACCCTAAATCATTATTGTCCTTATAAGACCAAAACATATCATCATCCGTGAATTTATGAACATATCTAATTCTTTAAATGAACAGAATTTTGTGATAATCTATGAAATTGTTTAGGATTAAATATCTTAAATCATGATTATCCAACTTTTTATGTAAAATGTGGCCAGTTACTTATGTAATTTAGTCCATCATCATATAAAAATGTGATATTCTTTTTACATAGGCCACTTTTTTTTATAACTCTATGACCTATTAGTTAGTTTTTATATATATGAAGATGTTTATTTATAGGTCACAATTATGTCAACATGTAAACAGATTAGATAAATTTCAGATCAATTAATTTAAATCATTATAATTTAATAACTTAAAAATTTTTAATAATAGAGTGAAAAAAAGAGAGAGAAGAGGAAAAGTTTTGAATTTTAGTAGTAAGTTAAGACAGATAAAAAGACTTTGATAAAACTTAAAAGACACCATTTTTCTAAAAAAAAAATGACCATTGTATCTATTAATGTTGCAAATTGTGAAGTAATTGTGACCTTATTTTTAATTTCTCACCTTTAATTAATTCTTAGTTTTTACTTGTAGGCTACAATTTTTATAATTCTAAGTACTTTATGGAAAAAATCAAAATTTTCATATAAGAAAAATCAAATAATAACAAAAACAACTATCACATAATTGTCAACTCTATTATAATTTATTCTCTATTATATTCAAAACCACTCTTATTTAATTCTCGACTATCACATCATTCAAAAATTACCCATTATTTAATTTAATTAATCTATTAATGTCAAGAGCATTTTGAACTTTTTACACGTTACGCCGATACTTAAATTTTCACCAACCATTATTTAATTCAATTCATCTATTAACGTCAAAAGCATTTTGAACTTTTTACACTCTATTAAATTCACCATTTTAAAAAGTTTCTCTATATAGATTAAACGCCGAAAATGAAAAATTTCTTTAAATAAATGAAATGGAATGAGAGGTATAACATAGTTAACCTGAAAAAATTAAATTAGGTTAAAATTTAAATCAAGTCATTGTTATAATTTTTTTTTAGTTAGACTGTCTATTACATCATGTGGTCTGAATCATTGGGGGATGACACATTAGCATGCAGGTTATTTTATCACGATTAGGATAAGCACAATTAATCAGGAGAGAAAATAATACATTCTGATATGTCATCATCCATGATAGGCAGTCTGACTAAGCATTCCTCCGTCTTGAGACCCCAAAAGTCTAGAAATTAAGCACAATGATAAGGGAAGGAAAGAAGAATTCAACCTTTTTAAATAACTATATCTAAGATTAAGAATCAAATCATCGAAAATAATGGAATATTAAATTAAAATTTTTACAAAATTTAAGAATTAATTTGTGTATGATGGAGAAGAATATTCTTTACGATCCTAAATTAAATTTAAAACTCTGCTATACCCCTTTTTATGTCAATGAATTAATATAATAAGTTTAGTTGTCCTTACAATTTCTCGAGTAGGTCGAAGAAGATAATTTCAACTGTGATGGGAAGAAATCAAATGGAGCAGCTGAACCAAATGACCTCCTAGTATTTGGAGAATCCAATAACAGAGGTTCATAAACTGAACCTTTCTTGGGTTGAGTTATTATTGACAGGGAAGAAACTTCTTTTTCTAGCAGTCTTGGTTGTGGCTCGATATTCCCTAGGGATAGTATCGGTCCGCCCAATCGTTCGGCCTGCTGGAGAGTGTTGATTTTGCTTGGTCTATACGTGTACCGGAGGTACTTTAGAGCTACTATTGGCCCCATTCCAGCTGCGACTATGATCTGCAAAGAAATGAATCACTTTCAGTATGCAAAGTATTGGGTTCTTGAATTGACATCAATTACCACCGATCCACCAAACTGGCAAATTACATCAGTTTGTCATTTTCGAAAACCAAGACCTACCAATCCGATAACCAACTCAGTTTTTGATTCAATTCGGATGGCTAAAACCTGGCAACAATCATTTCTAGTTCTGAGCCATTTTTTGATGGGGTACACCTAGCCTAGTGGTAAAGATGTGGTGTCCAAGATGCATTGCTCTTTAGTTCGAGCCCCATAATTCCTCCTCCCCAATTGTAACTATTGGTAAAAAAGAACTTTTTTTTTTTTGGACAGGGAATGGGATCGTTTGATCCAATTCATATTTCACTCTGTTTAAAGTAAAAACTCTGCCTAAGCTTACCGGTAAATGTGGTTTGAAAAACAATAACAATCTGAGATTGTTGAGTAATACTTACACATATGGTTATCCAGTAAGATGGTTGGGTGCACAACCGATACATTATTGTGTACATTCCTGCTGATGGAATGGCACTAACAATCCAATTGATGACGTAAAATGCGATCAAGTTTCCCCAAATTGCTAGATGTTGCAATATTGTAAAGGAGCTGCAATTGATAACCAAAAGTGGAAGCAGTTAAAATCTTTCGCTAGTTTTGAATAAAAAGATATTGTTGAAGCAGGTAAATTAATGCGAGAGAGAGAAAATTACTTGGTCTCCAATGTTACAACGAATGCCTGTAACCAGATGCATCCAGAAAGTGCCACCATGGCAAGCTCCTCCATTTCGCTTTTTTCATAGGCATATGCATTTATACTGATTACAAAGACCACAATTGCCTGAAAATCATATAAATATCACCATTTTCATTGAATCAGCCAAGGAATAAAATATATATAATATTACATATAAATTTCAATCATATTCCAACCCTAGATTTTACAAGATTCTGTCCCCAAATGTACATAAGAAGAACAAGGGATTGTAGATATGAATATTGTCTTAAAGAAAAGAAAACTCTAGAAAAATGATAGCACTCACATGGAACAGAGATCGACCAAACCATCCAGCAAACGTGCTTGGATTAAGAAGCCTGTGTCAAAAATGATTGTCAGCTTGATGTAAAGCAGGATTCGCTATTCTCATGCAGGAAGAAAATTAAACAATTCATTATTCCAAGGAATTCATATAAATGAAATTATAATATAAGCTTGCTGTTTCTAACTACTGAGAAAATAAGCACAACCTTCCAGCTTGGCAATAGAAAAGAATTTGAGGATGCTGCATTACTGTTTCTTCGGTAAGATCTTTATCAAGTACACTAACTAAAACAGGTATACTAGTGTAGAAAACATTATAAGCCATCAAGCTGACAGAATTGAATAGGCTGGTCCCTGACACACCTGAAATAAATGAAAAACTGAAGATATACTAAATTTTAGTATGAGAAATAGGAGATCGCGATGGTTATCTACATGCTGAATTATTGGTTACAAATAAAAGAAAGCAAGGAAGGCACTAAATATGGAAACTCACAAGATTTGGATGAAACAAATCAATAAAGATTTGTAGAAGGAATATTGTGACAGAAATGCAGTGCGGTTGTATGAATAACGGCCATGTACAAGAATCAGTCTTTTCAAAAATCTGAACTCTGCAAATCAAAGAGAAGTCAGAAAGTTCAAATATGAAATTTTGAATTTAAACAAATGTGGATTAGACCTGGAAAAAAGGTAAATCACCATGATTCTTACTGCAATTGATGAGAAATTGTTCATGAACAGAATAATATCCGATGTTTACACAAAAAAAAAAAGAAGATAATTTCACGAATAATTCTCAAGTTCCAGAGATTGATATGATGCCTCATTATACTTGTGTTTAAAATTGGAATTGTAAATTGTTGACCATAATCTAACTTATCCCAAGACAACTCCTACTTGCTAGTTTTTACATGGGTGTGGTTGCCTGATGAAGAAAAGAAAAGACAATGCCCAAGAATAAGGGGGTGAACAAAATTAAAGGCTATGTTTGTATGAAGGTAAATATGAGATGAAAGAAAATATCTATAGAATAGGAGAATTGTGTTTTTCCCTTGTTCAGGAAGAGAGAAAAATAGAAGTGTTATTTCTTTCCAAACTTCTGTTAAAATTGGAAAGCGTAGAAAAAAGCTATAACAATATCATTGTAGTGGGAAAATATATTTATTTTCTTTCTACATCCAAAAACAAAGAGAGACCTTTTTTTCTTTTCAAAATTTTCTCTTCCCCCTTATTTCTCTTCCATATTTTATTTCCTCCCTCTTTTTCTAACATGAATCATAAATGTTGAGAAGTCTAAAAATATCACTCATATGCTTATAATGCTAATCATGTTCATTAATGCTCGTCAAACATCTTAATTCCCCTTACAATCAAATCACCTCCCTTATCAGCACAGCAAAATCTTCCCAAATGCTTCCTGGATATTTCAAGGGAAAGTTCCCCAGCACACATGTTATTGGCAAAGTTCATGCAAAGCATCCAAACCCTGTTGAGGGATTTGATTTATGGAGCCATGAAGTATAATTGTTGTGCAGCAAATAAGAAGCATTGATATGATGAATCTGAATAACAGTCTCAAAAGTAATAATCCTAAACACTAGATGCATTAATATGTACTACACTCTTTAAGGCAACAGATACAACATAAATAATGTAAGAAAGCTTACTTCCAATGCTATAATCAGCAGCCCTTGCTGCTTGCAGTCCTTCTCTCCCACTAATTCCCACCCCAATGTCAGCTTGTTGTATCATTCTCACATCATTCCCACCATCCCCTATAGCCAGTGTTCTATAGTCACATGATTTCAAGAGCTCCACAAGCTGTGAAAGAAGTACCAAATAGTCAATACATTTACATTCTTCTCGAATATAAGTATGGTGAATTTTGATTTCAGGATGAAAAGTTCATGGATATCATGCCATGCTTCTCTACACAACTAAGCTTTGCCCATTTGAAAAAACAAATGAACAAAAGGTATATAAAAGACCATGTACAATTTTTCCTAATATATTTACAAAGATGAAAAAGATACATCAACTATGAACATTTCTCTATAGCTAAATACAATATTGATTATAGATTTGCACATCAGCAAATGAAAACGTCCATCCCGGCCTTCATTTTCCATATCCTAAATGTCGTTAACAACGTTTATGCAAATCGCTTATAATCAGAAATAAGTAATAAAGTTCAGAAAACTAATCCAAAATGCATAAATTCACGTTTAGTCCAACATGCATAAAGTAATTATATTCAAGTCTCGTGATTAAGTCCTACACTCTGATCAGTTGGTAAATCTATGGAATCATGCCCCATGTGAAAATACTGAAGTCTGCAATTTGCACTCAAAAGTTCCCATCACTTCTCTTCAGATGCATAGATCCTATGACAAAGACTTTTCATCAATTCATTTCTTTTGACAACCCAGTTCACTTATGCATCCTAGAATAATCCGGCCATGAAACACTATGGTTTTAGGCCAAACTTTTTACTCCCTAGGCAAAATTAAAACCAAGCTTCAATTTAAAAACCAAAAAATTAGATTAAGCATTTAACAATGCAAGAATGGACTTGGCTACCAAATATTCTAATAATAAAAATTTACTTGACAATCCAAATTAGTTAGATGCATGTGAATGCCAACATTACAAAATTAAAACCTCACAACCTGGGCTTTTTGTGATGGTGTCACACGGCAACATATGGCAGTCCTTGAAAGCACTGCCAATTCTGTAAAAGCTTTTCGATAATGCTTTAATAAGATTTCAAGTGCCCATCCATCAACAGCAAATGCCACATCCTACAACATAAAAAAATTAAATTATTAAAACAATTACAAAAGCCTACAACAGCACATTTTGGAGCTCAACCAAAACATTATTAAACATTCCTCCCACTATCTAGAGTCCAGCTATATATTTGCATGAAGTATCATTACCTTATTTACATTCATTGCGTGATTTACATGACATAACTTTGGTTATCCGCTCTCAAATAGCAATAGTACCAATTTAGTAGAATTAGTTAGCATTTTACACATCTTTTCTATGAGGTCTATTTCAAAACCATACAGGAACGATGATTTATATTTAATTCAATAAATCATTGAATCAGCAAGAAAGGAGTGATAAGACCAAAATTGTATTAAAGCGTGAAGGAAATGGAATTTGAATTTGAAGAGTAAATGCTTTATACCTTTGGCTCTGAAGTTGTTATCCTCATTGTAAGTAAAACTCTTTCTAAACTCCTAGAAACTTCAACTTCAGTTTTTCCATCAATTAAAAGAAGCTGACCTTTAGGTTCTGTGAAGAATAAATAAAAGGAAATGCAGGAGCTTGAGCAAAATAAACATAAGAAAACCAGGCCTTCTCATACAAATATTAATGTCTCTTGAAGATTCAGCAAGGAAAATATTAGATTCCTCAAAAGATTTTGAAACAATTGACAGATAACTGACGCAGATATCATATAAAGGAAATGAATGAAAATGAATAATATTACCTGGCGAAATAAAATTGCATGAAAGGGCAATTTGTATGGCAGTGTTCTGCTTGTCTCCAGTTAGCATCCAAAAATTGATTCCTGCTTTTCTAAGTGTTTCAATTGTTTCCGGTACACCATCCTGAATCATCCAAGGAAATGAAAATAGTTTATCTCAGCACCCCAAAGCTAGACAGCAAGATATGGATTTCAGTTATGCAATTATAAGAATAGCCACCTGTAGGCGATCTTCTATTGCAGTAACACCTAGAATTTCAAGATCATGCTCTAATCTTTGGCAGACCTCAGCTATCCTCCACTGGATGAAATAGCATGAAAATCAGGCATGTAAACAGCCAAAGTTTAGGCAGCAGCATATATATTGAAAAACTAAAGATTATTGAGATGAGATGTACCATTTACCTCCCTATCTACCAATGTGCTACTAGCCTCTCTAAACATCAAAGACCACTCTTGATATTCATCTTCTTTTAGTTCCCGCCAGGCCAAGCATAATGTTCGCAATCCCAATTGGGCATATTGTTCTACAGCCTCATTAAATGTCCTTGTTTGTTGTCCTAGATTTGGAAATGTATTAGCAGAGATGCTCAGGAAAATGGTGCAATGCATGGCGTTGTTTTCTATATGTGATATGTGCTTGCTTTTTTTATACCATACTGTAAACTACTAATACATCAAAAATTTCCAACTATCATTATTAATAATTAGCAACTACCAACAGAAACTTCTTATTTCCTTTCCAATCACTATTATCGTCATTGCTACTGTATGAGACTTAGAAAGTAGAAGGACAATTGAGCCTGTAGTGCCTTAAGAGAGCAATGCATGATATCAGTATCTTAGAATATCAAAGGGTCATATCCGACATTATGCCACTAAAGACACTGAAAATTATTCATCACAGAATATTCTTCTAATTTAAGTGTATTGAAACATTTATTATATTTTCTAGCTATCTATCCAGGAAAGTCATGGCTACAACATACAGTTACCTGCAGCAGCATAAGGAAGAATCGCTTCATCTGCTCCTTTTGACAAAAGGATAATCTTTCCATTTTGACAATCTCTTGCCACCACTGACATCCTTTTCCTGTCAGAAGTGAACTCCAGAATCTCCAAGACTTCATAATGTAATGCAGAACCATTATATCTGACCTCTGCCAAGCATAAAAAGGCACAAATTATGTTATCATATTCAGTGTAAGAGCCGTAATAAATTGTAATAACGGTATGCAAAAGCTTTATATACCAAGCTTATTTCCATTTCTGTTGACATAAACCATATGCAACTTAGCTGCAGCATGAACAAGAGCCTCCTCATCCTGTGATTGTGCTTTGTACAAGATTGCGCTAGTTTTACTATTCAGAAGAGAAGAAATGTGTTACTATCAAGAATCTGCCAGGCTGAACTTGATGACAAAAACATATCAAAATTGTATAGGTAATTTTAAATTTGTGATCATAAAAAATGATGACTCCAAAAGAAAAGGTCGGTCACCTTGGTACAGGGACAACAGTATTACATATTGCCATAACAGTAAGAAACTGAATCACATCAGGAGACCCACTAGTAACAGCATTGACCAACCGTGCATCTGTGTAAAGGACAAAACTGATTATAAGCTAATTTCAAATATATGCAATCTGAAATAACTTTTAGCCTATAAACAAACTGAAACATAGGAATAAACGGGAAAGCATATTTCTCTTTTTTCTTTTTTTTTTTTTTTTGGCAAGTTCATAGCCATATGGGAAGAGATAGGACAAAGTCAAATATAATAGATTATGAAAGCAGGCTCACGATATATATTTTATGGAAACCAGAATAAAACTAATAGTGAAGCACAATGCTAATTACACAACCACAGACGCATCCAGTAATATTTTGTCACAGCAGAAACAAAGTGTCAAACAATTTGGATAGAAGACAAGAAAAAACATATGACATAAGCAAGTTTAGGAAATATAACATAGTCCCTTTAGATTCTAGAATGCTTCACATGTGAGCATGTATGTGACTTCCAAAACAGCAGCATTAACATAATCACTTGAATAATAATGTTCTCATTCCCTTATACTTTCAAACAACACATTCAACAAAATTTGGCGATTCATATGCAGGTGTTATATTACATGGTACATATACATATATACAAACATCTAAAGCATATGCACAAGTACAAAAAATGCATGTACATATAAAAGCATTATGTTTCCAATATGGGGAAGTTGCAGCAAGGCCTTACAAATATATAAAGATAAAAGTTGAATTCTTTACAAGCCATTTCAAAAAGGAAACAAAGTGATGAACTAAAATTGATTGGATATGGATCAGGATCAAACAGATAGTAGAGGAGATTCACAATCATTGCCACAGAGTTCACACAGTTAAATTGAATATGGATTAGAAAGTTCTAAGAATAAATTCTACAACTATGTAATAAATTTAAAGAAGAATAGTATAAAAGTGTAAATAAAGTGGATGAGACTGCTTTTATTGCTTAATCCAACTTAATATCTGATCATAAAATCAGTAGAAGGATAATAATCAAAGACCAGGAACCACAAGTAATCATGGCTAGGAATTGTTCCACAGCCTTTGCTGGGAAACATAAGAAAGACAGTCAATCCATACACATATTTAGAATAAGTTTGTGATGTGGGTGGGGGGATGTGTGTGTGTGTAGAGAGAGAGAGAGAGAGGGAGAGAGAGAGAGAGAGAGAGAGAGAGAGAAACCTTTCAAGGCATCCCCACTTTCATTCCCATAGAAAATTCCATTGATACAGCACCTTCTGAAGACCATTTTGTTCTCAGTAAGAGTTCCAGTTTTGTCAGTCAAAATGTACTCAACTTGTCCCAGATCCTCACTTATTGCTGTGCTGCCACACAAAATAAATGCATCTTCAAAACATTTTCTAAATAACCTGATTGAGACAACCATTTGGTTAAAAAAGGTTTTTTAGTTGATCGCTTAACTTACTTTGTTGCATGGGATGGACAACCGGTTTCATGATCAACCATCTCAGCATCCCAATCTATAAACTTTGCATATAAGCTCTTCACAAGATCCAAAGATACCTGTAATATGAAAGAACTATAACCTCAAAAAATTTAAATACCAAACACCAAGCAAACTAGTAGCATCAGTACTTGTTAAATCTAAATTACTTCATATGGTCATAACTTAAATACAAGTCAAAACATTTCTATAACACTGTTTAGCTTCTGAAGGGAGCATAGATAAAGAATATAACTCTAATCTAAAAGTGATTTCAATCTCACGAAATCATAATTAGTAAGGTTTCTCCTTCTAGCATCTCATTCCCCTTTCCAGGCATGGAGAATACTACTAAATCCATACAGTCCCTCCAACAAGACAACATTTTGTACAAAACTCTTAGCCTTTTTTCCCAAAGCATAAAAAAATAAATATGAACTTGTCCATTATTTGCAGGCACTTACCTTAATAGAAATTGGTATCATGATTGAACACAATAACTCGAACCTTAAAGGGATTACCAGTAGTTCATACCATGGTCCTTCATTTGGATATTGAACATACCATTGCTGCAAAAAAAGCAAACCGAGAAGAAAAAAAATTGAGCATAGAGTTCGAACTTAACAATTAAAAGATAGTCATTCAGGATTATTGTGGAAGATGGAAAAGTGCAGATAAAACTTAAAAAAAAAAAAAAAAAAAAAAAAAAAGGAAGAAATAGTCAAGCCCTATTGGAAACAGTAATACAGACAATAGTCAACCACTACTAAGAAAATAAGCTTTCTTGAAAACAAAAGAAAGAAAATTAAACAGGCTTAAATTTAGAATTCAGGGATTACGAAAACTCAGGAAGGAGGGGGTGATTGTTTAAGGCTAATAAGAGTCATGACACAAACTAAAAATTACAAGCCACATTTTAAAGCCAAAACCCTGATAATAATAAATCCTGCATCAAACCAAGGAAAATAGGTCTATACAGATTCTTCACTTAATGCTTTAAGATTCTTAGAATATAGAAAGCAATAATGTCATAATAAGGTCAAATCTTACGGCATATTAAATATTGTAAACAACCCTACATAAATGAATGCAACTAAATATAGCAAGAGAATTGTAAATTGATACATCCAACAAACCTTTCTTGCTTCTGTATCCTTCCAGACATTCCCAGCAATGCCCAGAACAATAACTACCACTATTTGGAAAACAAATATTGCTCCAGTCAACTTGTCAATCATGGCATCTGTAGCTGTAAGCTTAGGTTCAGGAATACCCCTGCTCATTCCAAGTTTAGTTTCATTGCCTGGAGAATAAATCAAGCACATGAATTACATTATGCCACATTTATTCAGGAACATGATATGGATCACAGGAACTCAAATTATCAGCAGAGAAGAAAAGCTTTACCACCCAAATCAAAATCAGAAGAGCTATAAAACTGGGAAGATTGATAATTGAAGAACGGAAGCCATAACATGAATAGAAACATAAATTGAGTATGTGATGCAAATGAGAGAGTTGAGAGCTCAACATCCAAAACTTGCATACGGTAATTGGAAAAATGCTATGCAAATGAGAGTGTTAAGAACTTTAACCAGAAATGTTAAGGCAGTCAAACATGTACAAATAGCATTGGAAAAACGACAAACAAGCACATCTATATATACATGTAGACATAGCCAAGTACACTGACCCAAGTCAGCCAATAGAACAGTGTGTATCTCAAGTACTCATACGATTTGCATGCACATGTACTAAAAGCAACAATGCAAATGCCCACGCTAGCCCCTACTAAAGTCCAACATTAAAATCCTCAATCTGTCTTTACTTACATCCATCCATATATTTAACCACATGCACATGCAAAAAACTAGTTTGTTTCTATCAATTGAAAAATCTTACACCTTCCCATCCTTCCATCAATATAAAAAGCATATACATATGCAAAAAATTTTATAAATCACTATTCAAGTATAGTAAATAGTAAAGACCATAATCAAAACAAGTTAGATCTATGGATTACAAATAAAACTTGCCTGTATAGACTGCTACCCCACAAGCCCACTCTGTATTTCTCAAGTAACATGACTGAAGAATTGTGTTTTTTATGGTCAAAGGGCAAACATCATTATCAATAAATGGAGGAAACAAGCGCAGATTTGCGTCAAATCTTCTGATGTCTTTATCTGGATTTGGACATTCAATAACACCCTGAAGATAAAAAGAACTATTAACTCAGGACCAAATGAGAATTTCAAAGCAAAATTCCAAAAAAACTATATATGCATATGAGTGGCTAATGAAAGGAAACTTGCCTTGATTTTGTGCAACAATTCAGAATCGATTCCCATGCATGCAGAGGGTATTACTCTTGTCTTCAGATCAGTCTCACCATCCAAGGCAGCTGTCTGCAAATTGGGTTAACTGTCAGTGCACCCAAAATGCCAAAATAATTACAACCTCCTTAAAGAAGAATGCTACAATCTTTCATTGAACTATAAATATCAAATGTTCCATTTGGTTAGGTTCTTAACAAGAGCAAAGGCTCATGTTTCTGGCAGAACGTCAAGAGAAAATGTGGTAAGTATAGGTAAGAATAAATGGGTTATCCTCATGGCTCAACTAGCATAGGCAGGAGAACCATGACCAATTTCATAGGCCAGCATTTTTAAGACTAGGCATCATACTTTTGACAGAAGGCCAAAACAAACCTAGAATATAACATATTAGAAATCGAATATAGTTCAGCCATTCATATTATATGACTTAGTAATTACGTTGGAAGGCAATATTCATCTAAACATAACTTGGGAAAAATATGTTTAAGAGGGCTTCGTCAGAACTATTCCCTATCCATGCGAGAAACAAGAGAGGGGGTGTAAGAGGGCTTCAACTGAGTGCAAATTGTGCTGTAGTCTACTCTTAATCTACAAAGCCCATCACTCCGAGTACAACAGAGGTCCTAGCTTTGCATTCAAGAACATAAGAAGGCATGCCCTGTTAGGTGAGAGAAAGTACTCCAAGTCCAAATCAGGATCTCACTCTCAAGCTAACTTCACTTAAGTGTGAGTAATTAAGAAATCCGTTAATGTGTTCTGTAATTCCAGAATTTTTATGTTGATATCCTAGTAAACAAGCTGCTATAAAATGGAGGATATTAATGACAAAGCAAACAGCAAAAAGATGATTTCCCGAAATAACCAAGTTCTAATTACAGCTTTAACACTGATGAACATAATTCCATATTTACCTCCACATAGCAGACACCCTGAGGGTCTGATGTACCAATCAGAACAAGATCACAAGGCACTTCATCATTCTCACGAAGCCACACTAAATTACCCACACGGATGTCCTGTGCTTGGGCCTACAAGAAGGAAACCGACTTCTTCAGTAGATAAATGTGCATATGTATGCATAAACATTATTAGCAATTTTTTTTTTTTTTTAGAAGCGAAACATTTCACTGAAAACTGGAAATGTGATTACACAAAGCTCTGGAATTACATAACTTATTGATTCCAATTAATAAGCCTTTGTGTAGATATCCTGTTTCTATGATCATGCCTTTCTACATGATCTACGTTTAATGAATCCTAATTTAATAGTTCTTCTAATAAATCGAGAGGTACAGAAGATATAGTTAAATAAAAATTAACAAATTAAACATTTCCCATACATGCTTTTTGATACCCTGCTTAACAATCCAAACTTCTTTCTCATTCGCCTTCTTGTCTGAAAGATATCTATTGTAATCATCCCAAGCTTCTTTCGAAGCGGAGACTGCAAATATAAAAATTAGAGGACCCCAGGTACTTGCAGGGTTTACTGGAGTGATAAGTGACCATAGCTGAAGGCAAGCAATCAGCAAGAAATACTGGTTCATGAACCGGCTGAAAACAAAACAAAATACTAATTATTAACTAAAGAAACATAAAATTCCAATACATTTACTAATTAATTATTAATTATAACTGCATTAAAATGGAAACCAATCGACCTGAACTGCTCCCATAAATTTTTTGGAAGAAAATTCAATAACGTATATTTTCTATTTGATATCCGATTATCACAGTAAAGTTCCTGCGTTGGCGATTCATCATCATTGATATACACAAATCGCTTCATTGTCGCCGAATTTGAATCAAATGATTAACAAATATCAACACATTCCTATAATTTCACCGTTTCATCATAACCTGCAAAAGCAGCAAACGAATTGATTGAAAATACAGAATTAATCATAAAATGAAGCGAATACAGATAAATTGATTGAAAATTTAGCTGAAAATCTCTAGAACAAGCAAAAATGAAAACTACTTTGATACGAATTCGTAATTGAATTAAATCTCGATTCAATTGCGATTAATATAGAGATCATACCCTTGCTGTAATCGATTTTTTCTCAATTACGTTTCATTTTAGGCTCGGTGTTCGGTCGTCCACTTAGCTTTGCTCTTCGTCTTCTCCTTCTTCTTCTTCTGTCCTGTCCACGGTTTGAACTTTGAAGAAGAGTTATGGTTAGGTAGGGGCGTGACCACTGTGAGGAAGCGAACGACATCGTTTTAAAATATTTCTACTTTGCCAAGATGGAAACTTTGCGCCTTCTGATTTGTCCATGTCAACTCTTACTAAAACACTAGTTTTTAGACCCGGGAAATGTTATATGAGCCCACGCACGATTATATGAATATGTGAAAAATGTGTAATTATTAAAAGAGACATTGTAGCAAATTTTGCATTTAAAAAAAAATTAATAGCATAAAGTTTTAAAAATTAATAAAATAGTATATATAGATATTAGTTATCATGTTTAACTTATTTTTATTTTTGATTAATTTTTGTTTATTTATTTAGTTTTGAGTTTACTTTCAAACTCTAAACTTCATTCTTTCAAATTTTCTTATTCTCCATCTCTTTCCACTGATGATTTTTTTCTCTTCTTCTTTTACGTCGGTTTTTTCAATCTTCCGCTTATGACATTATTTCTACCGATCGAATTATCTTTGATTCTCTTCTTAATTTATTTTGATTTTCAAAAGATTTTTTATTTGATTTTTCATATTATTTTTCATATTGGTATATATACTCTATTTATATTCGAGTATATATATTATATATATACCAGTATTAATTTTGAATTTTTATAAATATAATATTTTATTAATTTTTAAAAATATATATTAATATTTTAATTTTACTATTGTTAAAGTTATTATATATTTTATGTATAGTCAACTTTTCATGTCAAATTAAAAGAGTAAACAAAAGAGGACAGGAGGAAAGAAAATTGATGAGATGACCATTTGAGTCAAAATGGAATGTAATGTTTTTATGGAAATTTTTAAAAATATAGTAATATATGTTTTAAAAAAAAAATTTGAAAAGATCTTATTGAAGTTAATGCCTCCTACATTTATGAAAAATTATTGCATGCATTGTAGCCATTTATGATATAATTAAGACCAAAATTGATATATTTAAAAAATAAAACATAAATTAGACCATAATTTCATGAAATTAATACAATTAGTTATTGCCTCTTTCATTTATGAAAAATTATTGCACGAACTTTAGCCATTATAATTAAGACCGAAATTGATATAATTAAAAAAGAAAACATTACTTAGGCCATAATTTCATGAAATTAATAATATACAAATTGTAGCCATTTTTTAAAATGGAAATTTAATTCTATATTAGGTCATGAAAATAATATAAGGAAAAATGATAATTTTTTCCTTGAATTTTTGACATATTATACATTTTCGTCCTTCTAATTTTAAAAATATACAATTTTATCTTTTAGAATCGTTAGAAGTCTTTGTCCTTTCATTAATTTTTTTCCTTTTTCCATTAAAAATCCAATAAAAAAAATCTCATCTATCCTTAATTATAGTATATATTATAATTATACATTTTATTATTTTATTTTACTGAATTAAAAAAGTAAAAAACACAGAAATCTTTCTTTATCGATTGAATTTTGCAGAGGAATACGACTTTTCTTTTTTTTCAAATTATTATTTTTTAATTCATTAAAATAAAATATATAATTAATATATATTATAATTAAGGTAGATTAGTCTTTTTAATTTTTAACAGAAAATGACAAAAAAAAATAACGGAAGGACAAAAGTGTCTAAAGATTCTAAATTATAAGGGCAAAAGTGTATATTTCTAAAAAGAGAAGGACAAAAATATATAATATATTAAAATTCAGAGATAAAATTATAATTTTTCCTTAATATAATTAGTTATTGCCCCTTTCATTTATGAAAATGATGGTATAAACTGTAACAATTTACTATAATTGATAAATAAAACCAAAACTAATACCAAATTGATATAATTAAAAAAGAAAACATAAATTAGATCATAATTTCATAAAATTAATACAATTTATACGGATTGTACCCATCTTTTTAAGTTGAATTTAATTTTATATTTATAAAGACCAAGTTATTTATAGTTTTTTAGTCAAGTTATGCATTTAAATGTTTAGCCAAGTTGTTTATAGTTTTTTTGTCAGATTATGCATATTGTTGGTTTCATGCTATTTCTTTTTTATGGTTTTGTTTTTAATAGTATATAGATATAGAAATCATACTGGATGCTTAATTAAGTTAAAATTAATTAATCGAAGTATGCCTATCAATTTGGTTTAGTTTTAGGTTGGAGTTCTTTTAATTTTGTCTATTTAAAAGTTGAGAAATTCAAAACGTCCACCAAAATTTTATAAAAAGAACAAAATGGATTTTTTTATTTTAACAACTTTACGAGATTATTTTTCAAAAAAAAATATAAATAAACAAAATTAAAGAAACAAACACAAATATATATAAACAAATGTCAAACAAATACAATAAGTATATAAACATAAACAAACTCATAACCAATATGTCTTTTTCTTTTACATTATTTCTAATTATTTGTCATAAAAAGTTATAAACGTTTATATATATATATTTCTGATGGATGAATTGTGGGCTAATAGCTTCAACCTCTATTTTTTGGGCTGGTTGGACCTTGATCTTGATTTGATTAAGCCGAGCCTGGCGCATCTACCACTCCATCCCAAAAACACATTTGAAAGTGGCCACCAAAGGGAAAGTTTTTTGTAACTAAAATAAAAAGCGAATATGTGAAGATTCCTCCAAGAGTACATATATGGAGGATGGGTATGGAAATATGATCAACCGGGTAGCTATACAGTCAGAAGTGCTTATCGCAAATTAATCTCTCTCAGCCAACTCGTGTTTAATGACTATCAATAAATGCTTGGTGATATTTGCGGAAAATATGCTAGTTTGGCACTTGACCACCTCTTTTTTGCCAACCAGATCATCTTTACTCCAAAGACAGGTATGTTCACTTTGTTCTCAATTCTCCATTGTGATTTTGCTAAAGAATGTAGGAATATTATTTTGTCGATTCGTTGGATATTGGGAGTTGCTAGATTAGAATGCTGTTAAAGATTGGTTAACAAACTATTTGCTTGTTAATGCATCGAATCATCCCTCTCCTGCTAATTCTTATTCCATGGATTTGGTGGGATATCGTTTAGTTTTCTTACAAGACTGACCTAAGTCCTTTGTTCGTTATGTAAATTGGTCAGCAAATGGTGTAGCTCACTCTTTAGCCACTTATAGTCATTCTTGTTTAGCCTTTAGGAATAGGGTATAGTCCCTCATGCTGATATTTTTAATCTTATATCTATTGTGTTTTTGTATAGATGAAGTTTGATGTTCTCCAAAAAGAAGAAGAAGAAGAGAAGTGAAGGTTTCTACGTTTAGGATGAGCAAACTGCAGTTGAGTGAACCAACTGTACCAAATCACAACTTGCAATTTTATGAGATGGGGAAGCCACAAATTACACTGCTAACTTATTGAATCGCACTGCAATTTTGTGTGAAGTTTGCAAATTAAATTGAAAAATTAGACATGAGCAATTAAAAAAATCAAAAATAGTTAATTTTATGTGAATTCTAACCATTTAGACTTATTTTCAACCTACAATATACAAATTTTATAAAATCCAGCTGCTTGATTACAGTTTTGTGGCTGGTTCATTGTTTTTTTTGCACAAAACAACTAACCACATCTCACACATTTCATAAACCACAAACTGCAAATGCAACTCAATCGTCTGAATTAAACTGATTTTAGATAAAACTTAATTAAAATTAAAAGTTAATTTGGTCATTTAAAAGACCATTTTTGAGTCATGATTTTCATTCCATGTGGGATGATACATGACTCCATTTAATTGGCCGTAGTTGCAAGCCATATTGACAAATACTCTAATTTGAAATTTTTTTTTATATAGTTGAGACATTGACTTAGATAAAAAAAAATTGTGAGATATCAAATTGAAATATTTTCTAAAAACCAAAATTATTAATATCCCAAACATATTTATAGCTTTAGCACATTTACCTTTAATTCATTCCTTTCAATTTCTTTCTTTCCAATCTTTAGTGTTTATCCTGTAACACTTACCTAACATGCTTAAATATCAAATAGTCAATATTGTAGAAGAAAAAGTAATTATTATCTTTTAGGTTTAAAAAAATTAATTATTATCTTTTAGGTTAAGAACGATAGTTTAATAATAAAAAAATTGATTTAAACAATCTTGCTGAAACCACTAATTTCAACTCTATATGTGCATCATATATAATTTTTTTTAAAGAAACATAGTCGTATAAATTATTATTAAATAATAATAATAATAATAATAAAGAGAGAGGAATGTTTAAACATAAAATCTGTCCTCCTCCAACCATTGATTAAAAAGGACTGGTTGGTTAGAATAGCAACATTTTCACAACGTCACGTTCCCTTTCTTCATCCTTAACAAAACAACATTGCCGCCTGAAGAATAGAATAATGAAAAGCGGTTTCTTCCTTCCATAATTTGGCGGACGCGTAGTAATAAAGAAGCGGTGCACTTACCACTTTAATGTAGTGCGGTGGTAGGCTCCACAACCCAAATAGAAGCCCCGAGGCGGCGTTGCTTTTTTTATTTTTCCTTACACTCGTCGCACAAGTCGCGGCTTCTCTGCGCCGTACACAACAACAACCGCCACTTCACGTGCCGTCACGCTAGTGGTGTTGTCCTGGCAATTTCTTTTCTGCTCACACGCGTCAGCAATATTTTACATCATTATTAAATTTTTTTTTAAAGTAGTGCCAATGATCTTAAAATTAGTAGTCGGAACAATATTTTTATGCTTACCACGTGATTAGCAAATTTTTGTTTATGTACATGTACTACAATTCTTTTTAATTAAGTAATTAAATGAATAAAATATGGTGTTAAAAATTATTATCCATAGTACCCAATGAAGTATTAACCAAATTGATGAAAAATTTAACATTCGATTGAAACAAATTACAGCAATTTATATGGCAAAATAACAGTTAGTGTAAAAATTGACAGCATTGAAGATGGTTTCAAAGCGGCCAAACACTAAATAAACTCAGCAGTAAAACTTTCTTTTTAAAATTTTTTCATGCATCAAAAGCCATTAATGAATTAAACAATACTTCATAATAAAAGAGTACGATTCAAAATAATTATTCCAAATTAATATGTATTCATAATGCATGGATTACATGTACATATTCTGATGGAATGATACAATACAATACATACAACAACGGCGGCGGCTATAACCAGCACAGATGTTCCAATGTAAAATAGCGGCAGGCGACGGCAATCAGCGGCTCATCACCGCCCTTTATTTATTTTTTACCTTCTCCAGATCTCTCTTGGTCAGCCTATAGTACAGAAGGGAAATTGCATAGAAACTTGTCCCGGCAAGAGAAGTACACATGCAAGCCAGCTACACGTTCCCTCTCAAACGCGGTAACGCTAAGCAAAATTTACTTATTTTCTAATTAATTATTAAGATTATTTATTTTTTAAAATCTAAGATTAAATTTAATTAACGCTACCAAACTATATTAAAATCATCTTTGTTTTAATCAATTATTTTTCATAATTTATTTAATATCTGAATATAATATTGCATAATAAAGTTTTCACAAATCTTTAATATATAATATAACACAAATATTGTTCCGATTTAACAACCGTCATAATTTTATAATTTTATTGTTTGGTCTAATTATTGTATTAACTACTGTAGATTTTATTAGTCTTCCTCTACAAAAATTAATTAATTTAATTTTAAATTTGCTAGCACCTTACAAAATGGAAATTTGAAACTCAATTTTGAAAATTTAAATTTGCTAGCAACTTATAAAACTAAATTTATTTTTTAAAAACATTAAAATATTTACATGTACAATATATTCTAAAAAAAAAAATCTCCTTATTTAATCAATTTTTTAATGGAATTAAAATTATATAATCAGTCTGTAAAAAAAATTAGATAGTCCTGTTTTGCATTTATTGTTTGTTTGGGATAGATGCAGATATAAAAAATTTAAACGGGTATTAACATGTATATTTTAAATTAAATATTTGATGAGTTTGATTTGGATATGAAAATCAAATTACATATAAGTTTGAGTTTTGGATATTAAAAAATGTATTGGTATAGGACTCACTTTCATCTCTTCACACTTTAAATAATGTATAAAATCGAATCATAAATTGGTGTTTGGGTCACTTAAATATTATATTTTTAAGAGCCTTTTCCCGATTTTCATGACTTTTGGCGAGGATTTGAGCTGATATGGTGCTGGTTAGAGGCTATGAACAAATCGTTCTCTTCCCTTTGATGAGCTCTTCTTAATGGTATGAAAATCTAGACTTATCGATGCCGTTTTTCGGTAGTCGGTGTTCGGAGATGGAGATTCTGTTTTAGGAGGAAGGATATGAAAAATTATCGTTTGATCCTTATTTTTCTAAGATGATTACAAAAGTGAGTTGAAAATTAAATTCTTAGACTCTAAGTTGTGTGTGTAGTTCACACAATTTTTTGGTGAGCCGTGTGTTGTTTGCTAAAAGAAATTAAAGTTGAAGTATTTAATAGGACATTTGTAAAGTTGAAAGTTACAGTAGGGAAAAATGTAAAAATTGAGGTGTGAGATTATGTATTTAGCCAATTTTTGAATGTTTGTGATTAGTGATGATAAAGATTCAAAGATTTTACTTTACACAAAGTATTTTCTGTATTTAGAAAGTTTAAAAATAAGCAAGTCCAGAATATTATGAATAATAAATTGTTGAAGAAACTATAACTCAAATCAACCAAAATGTTAGAATTCAATAACAGGCATTGTAATAATATTCTTCTGAAGTATAAAGAAACATAAATGATGAATTTTGAAGAAAAAAAACCTTTTATTTTATATAGTTGATTTAGGCACTAACAAATACCAAACAGTCTAAGATTTGACTCTATGTTTTCCTTTGTTCCAATGTTTGATGTTTCACAGGAAACAGAAATTGCTATATATCCATTCCATGAAATGCAATAACCTTTCATCATTCAAATATTTTACATTTGTTATTTGTTCTATAAATATACTTATAAATATATTTGTTTCTTTTAAATATTTTTTTTATGCTAATTGATTCTTTTTACATTATATAATTCAATCAATTTGATATTTGAATTTTATTTAAAATTAATATTTATGTGTATTTTATGTACTTATTCATTTTATATACTTTTATTTTGTCTATAACTAATTTTTATATTTAATAGTATTTTTTATCAATTATACACATCAACCACAGTTTAGAGCTGAATGTATATGTAATCTGTGCATATATCCAATATCAATTCCCTTTTTGACTTAAATAATAAAAATTTCTATCAATTATGATTTTAAAACTATCTTCTTGTTTTATATTCATCTTAGCTGTATTTTTATAATAAAAGTTTTTATGCATGTCTATAAATATATAATAATTTTTACAAATTAATTAATTTAATAAATATGATTTTAACAAATGTAAATATTTAAAATTTTATTATAAGTAAATATTAAAAGTTAGATTTTAACATAAGAAAATAAAACGTATTTAAAAGTGAGATTTTATTAATATTTGAAAAAATTATGACAGTTAACTAATATTTCATAAATATGTGATATTTACTAAAAATAAATTTCAAAAATAATATTTATTATAATTTCCAGTTTAGTAATATAATATATTTTTACAAAAATAATATGATATAAATTGATTTAATTCTTTTGACACACCTTACGTATATGTCAAGTACTCTTTATTTAATATCATTTTTGAATTTTTTATTATAATAATATTTTGTTAGACATGCATAATTAAATTATTTAAAAAATTCAATCTTTTTTAATTAATTCATTTTTACAAAATAATTTTCTTTTTAAAAAATTTACCATAAATTTCAATTTTGAAAAAAGATTTAATTAAAATATTAAATACAAATTCAATATTTTTAATTAATTTAATTTTGAAAAAATAATTTTATTATAACAATGAAGAAATACTAGAAATAGAAATTTGCTATTTTTATTCAATTTAAGAGTAATAATAATAACAAAAAAAGAAAAGCCACATATTTGTAGAAAGTGGGTAAAAATTTAGTACATTAAGAAACACTAAAAAGAGAAATTATGAATATTTCTCTAGAAGTTGCAAAAACCTTAATCTTAAATTATATTGACATCTTACATAATTGTAGTAGTATTTAATTTAATTACCCTCTAATTAGCGATCCTACCAAAATTTTTAATTTTTTTTGAAATTAAATTTCGAATTCAAACTCCCTCCTCCTACTCTTCCTCCGACGGAAAAAGATTTAGGTCGAAATCTCTCGCCGGCTTTCCATCAACTACGGACGACGAGTCTGAGTCACTCTGAGCTCCGCCACTGCGTTCGACTGGCTCAAACATAACAGGGAATTGCTGAGTTACGAACTCGGTCCTAATACTTCCATCAAAAAACCAAAGCGAAGCCACTGCGTTGTTCTGGTAAGCAAACGGAAACCTTTGAACCGGATTATTCGTGACTTGACGCGCCGGCGGAGGACTTGACGGCTCAACTGTGCTACTCTGACTAGGACTCTGATTATAATTATCGTTAACAACTTTTGTGTTAGTCGTCGGAGTGAATTCACTCGTCGGAGGGAAGTTAGTCTTGGCTTTAGCGCCACGAAACTCACGCGCCGCCTTATCGTAAGCTCTAGCTGCTTCTTCAGCAGTGTCAAAAGTGCCTAACCAGACTCTGGTTTTCTTCCCTGGATCACGTATTTCGGCGGCGTAACGACCCCACGGCCGCTTTCTAACTCCTCTGTAATGCTGATTCACTTCCAACTTATCATTTTTGCTACTACTTTTCTCTGCACCGCCAGCGAAGGCGGTGGGGTTGCTGTTTTGTTTGGGAACCATATTTTCATTTACGGTGGTTGGTTGTGGTCTGGAGTGGTTTGGATATTGAAGCCGTGGGTTTTAGTTTATATAGAGAAAGTGGAGCCCAGTCAACGAGAGTTTGGGAGTAATGAAGGCGCCGTCCAAACGGAGTAAATTGATAAAATTGTCGGGATTACGTGGCACATTGTTAGCATATATAGAGTTTAAACAGCATTTTTGGCCGGCATTTTCTGGCCGTTAATTCACGGCTTGACTTTGCTTCTCGTCATCTCCGTGTCTTTACTATTTTCACGCTCAACTTACATAAGCTCTGTTCACCTGTTATATGGAGCGTGCTTACACGCTCCTTATCAGAGAATGGGCGAATGGACAGAATTTTAGTGGTTAGATAAAAAGATTACTACTCGTATTTCTAACGACTAAACTAGCGACAGTATATCTACTTCTACGCCGTGTCCGTCTCTCTGTTTCCATCCCGTCCTTTTCAAACAGCTCTTTTGTGTGGACACGCGTCGTTATCTTGAGCTTGACGCGTCTTTGATTTCCATATAGTCACATAATAACGGCAGCAGCTGGTAGAAACAATATCCGTTACGTGTTAGTCCACGAATTTTCGTTTTTTTTTTTGCCAAAACCATCAATTTTAGAAATAATAATAATGAAAAATTGAACTTTGTTGCTAGTGATGGTTGTTTCCATGCAATCTCCTCTGATTAAGTTTCGGTTTCTATTGAACAATTGAATCAACTCATTTAGTTGGGTTTGATTCTGTCAATAAAAGTATTTTAAATTTCATAACTAATCAATTTGGATTACATGGTCCAGTCACAACTTCAGTTTTTCAATTTTTTTTTTCATAACTATCAATACATGTTTAAATCAAATTTATAATTTATAAATCATAATGCGATGCAATAATTACTAGATTATGCGTTCATAATTTTTTGATTTATTAATTATTAATTTGTTAACTTTTTGACAATTTATGGATTTTTTTTTTTTTTACTTAACAAACTCTATTTTGTTTTGTGTTGGTACCAAGAATTTAATGAGTTAGTTAAGTATATGAAATGTTGTACCTTCAACTTGCTTGATTATTGTGTAGTTCCTATAGCCTCATTTTCCCTTTCTAGTTATAGGTTTTGGTTCTCTTCGTTGTTGGAGATGGAGTAGGTATTAGAACAAATTGCAGTGTGTTTGTATGTGGTGTTTGCAAAATGTTTGATGAAATTCTTCGAGACAATTGCACCATATACATCGATCGCTAGTAGTCATTTACAAAAATAAACAAATTGTATATTTACTTAAAATAATTTTAAAGACAGTTTTAAACAACTTTCAATGAAATAAACAATTATAAAACGTTATAACTATAAAACAGTTAAAGTATAGATAAATAATATGACAAAACAGTTAAAATATAGATAAATAATATGACAATGGTAAAAACAAATAAAGAATATAAAATGATACATTTTATAACTATTTGTATCTCTTAATCATTCAAAAAAATATAACATGATGTATATATATCTGACGTACATTCCATTATTATTATTACTTTAAATAAGAACTTGTGTATAATTTTATAAAATCCTCTAAAAAATGAGAAGTCTCTAGTTTGACCTTAGCATATAGTAGTAATGCTTAATATATAATCATTAAACATATATTTACATAGTAAATTGAGGAATGTTGCTATATTATATATATATATTTTTTATTAATGACAAGTTGTCCTAGGCAAATCCTAATTCGTATAAACATAATTTCGGAGTCAAAATTCTAACCTTTAAATTTTAAACTTTAAACTCATAAATTCACTTAAATTAGAAAAACTTCTAGGTTTCCTATATAATATTTAATTATTATGGAATGATGTTAAAAATTATATTTAATTATTATGAAACAATGTTAAAAAAAATACACTAATTATCTTAATTTTCATTCACTGATAAATGAATTGTTTTGGAGTGCACGGCGAAAGAAGTATGGAAAAATATAAATATTTCCAAATTATGTTAATATTGGAACTTGAAAGAGAGATTAAAATGAAAATGAACATTCTACATACGGTATAACATATCAAATAATTGGACTATTTTTAAATAACGAATTTTACATAATTTTTTTACAAAAATATTTTAAATATATTTTTATTTGAAATGAAAAATATGATTTTGAATTAATAAATAAGAATAGTAACTAAAACCATAATCAAACCACTTGAGCACGGGTCAAGTTAATGTATAATAAAATCATATTACGATATTCCAAGAGTAAATGTCATATTTTAATTATTACTAGTAAATATACCTATAAATAGAGATGGTCACGGCCGGACCGGTTCTGAGCCACGGTTCAGGGGATAGAACCGACCGAACCGGCGTTTGCGGTAACCGCCGGTTCGGTGGCAGGCCAGTTCACCGACGGTTTGAGAGGTGCAACCAGCGGTTCAAAATCAGTTCATGGTTCCCACGGTTCCGGTTCCAAAATTTCTTGAACCTGAACTGGTCCGCTCCAGCAGGTTCAAGTTACGACGGTTACGGTTTTTCGACGGGCCGGCTGGTTCAGGCGTGCCGGCCAAGCCGGCCCATATGAACTTTTATATATATATATACATATATATATAAACTCGAGCGTTGTTTCGAGGCTAACTAATATGAATAAATTGTAAATACATATAAAATAATAAGGAATAAAAAATTACTAATAAAAAGTGGATAAGAAGTGTTTAATTTCATTTTGAGTCTAATTCCATTATTGTTTGCATCACATTGATTAAACGTGTTATGAGTAAAATGTTGTATTTCAAGTGTGAAGAAACAAAAATTAAGGTAGCATCAGAAAAATAGAATTCTATAATGAAGCCACAACGTGACCCAGGTAGACTTTGTACTCATCTTCCTCCAACACATCAGTGGAGAAGCAACTGCAATAGAATAGAAAGAAAGATGAAATGCGGCAAGCAGTGGCTACATGAAAAAACAGAAAACAACAACTAGCAAGTAGCCATAAGTAAAACCAAAACACAAAACTCAATTAGCCTGGCAACTAATCCTAAGTTAATATCTCCCAAGTTCCACATCTAGCAAACACGTTTTACCAAAGAATCTGCATTATGGCATACAGTTCATGTAACTATTTTTATGTAGATGTATTTCATACCAAAAGCTAAAACCCGAAGATCAAAAGGATGAGAGGAGCAACGCCGCGGGAGATCGTCTCTGCAGCACCAAAAGTGAGTTAGCGATGGCTAGCAGAAGATTGATCTAGAGTGCAACCTCATTAAGAACCATGGTTGGATCTGTCTCTCTTCTCTGCATCTACGACAAAATATAGTAGTTAAAATTCGGGATTTGGATAATTTCAGACGAAAATAAATTAAATTTGGCTATGCAGAAGCCCAAGGTATAATCGCAATATTGAAGAACGACTATAAATGTTATCCATAAAAAATGACACATCAACTCTTCCTGAAGTGATGAAATAAATCATCAATAAATAGACAAATAAGGGCTATAAAAGGCGTTTAACTCTTTATATTTAGAGACAAAAAGTATTCTAGGCCATATTCTATAAAGCAAGCCATGCTTATGAGAGATGTCCAGTCCAGACATAAGTGCAACAACACTGAAGATGTCCTTTTTATACCTTAAATAATCCATACTTACCAAAACTTCAATTTGTAACAATGAGTTGTAACAAAAAGGTACCATCCGCCAAAATCCAGACATTTCGACCGGTGACCCATCTAAGTGGTAGACAGGTGGACTAAAAAATTGATATGTTTGCCATGTGAAATTAAATAACAAGTATTAATACTTACAAATTATTTTTTTTATTTTTAACAAAAATAAAAAATTTTAAAAACTAAAAAGTTTCATTTTCTTCTTTGTTCTCAATTTTCTCTTCTCCACGAAACCCAAACCTTCTTCTACTCTCTCACCTCACCCACCACCGGCCGCCGACAATCAGTTAGAAGCACAAAACAATCATCTCAAAGGGCCAATTTATAATATATCAACTTGTAACAGGAATGGAGAGCACCGG
Organism: Croton setiger; assembly: GCA_948099555.1. NCBI lineage: Eukaryota > Viridiplantae > Streptophyta > Magnoliopsida > Malpighiales > Euphorbiaceae > Croton > Croton setiger. The sequence goes on along the minus strand of CANUEY010153564.1, from coordinate 38,537 downwards.
CAGATCTTTACTTTCTCTGCTCTTACCAATTTTCAACCTTGTCCTCTGCGTTGTCGTCAATTGATATTTAATTGTCTGAAATTGTTAATTGCTTAACATTGTTGACTGAAAATTGCTATGTGGTACGTCCAGGTAAAATAAGCCAAAATAGTAATTAAAAGAAGGCCCAAGCTCACAACTCCTAATGTTTCCAGTTAACTTTTCCCTTAAGGGGAAATTAGAGATGAACCTCAAACTGTAAAAAAAAAGCAGCCCAAAAACAGAGCACAAAGGCGAATTAGATTATGCTAACCTTCTAAAGTTCTAGTGTTATTATTAAATCATATAAAAAAAGGACAAATGGAAAAGCAAAACTCCAGCAGATGATGATGCTATTTCTAAATTTCATTTATTTTCATGTGGAAATACATAAAAGTACCATAAATCAAATCAAAGACATAGTGCACCATAAATTACCTTCGTCAACAACAATCATATTTCAATTTCTACATCACAATCCAATTTATTGTATTCAATTTATTATATTTGTGGGTTTTGCTAGACGACTAAACAACGCCATTTAACTATTCAAAAGAAGATGAGTACCTTGGTTTTGGGAACTCCATTCTTATCAAGAATGGGATTTCCCTATTATTCACAATCCCATGCTTGTATTCAATTTATTATATTTGTGGGTTTTGCTAGACGACTAAACAACACCATTAACTATTCAAAAGAAGATGAATACCTTGGTTTTGAGAACTCCATTCTTATTGAGAATGGGATTTCCCTATTATTCACAACCCCATGCTAGCAAATGCGTTCATTTTTCATCTGCCGCTGCAAATCAACTCCGACTTCCTGGATTTCTGATCACCATTGCTCTGTAAAGAAAGAACTCTGATTAAAAATTGCAAAACAAAAAATCCATTAATTCAAAATTTAACTTTAGTATCCAGTCACCTCCATGACTGGTTTTCAATACGATTTCCAGCGGTTTTAGATCGCAATAGCATCGCTTTAGTAACCGAAGCTTCAGATCGGCTTCCTCTCCCTATCGCACCACCTGAAGTCGAAGTTTGGTAACTCTGATTAAAAACTTCAAAAAAAAAAAAAAAAATTAAAAGAACCCCCTCTAAATCCATATATCAAAATAATAGAGTCATAGCAACAACAAAAAAAACTACTCAGCAGTCATACCTGTTTGGTTTTCCTCCGATGCTGAGGATAACGATCTTCCCTGAGTGGTTGTTTGTTGAATATACAAAAAAGAAGAGTTGATGGATTAGAGAGAAAAAAACAAAAAAGATGAAGAAGATATATATAAAAAAAAGAAAAAAGATCATATCAACAACAAAAAAAACAAAATACTCAGCAGTCTTACCTGATTAGTTTTCCTCCGATAAGGAGAATAACGACCTTCCTTAAAATATAAATCGAAATCTATCACAATTTGACCTCGCTTTTCTCATCTGAGTACCAACAATTCATGAAATGAATTAAAGAATTTATGATCTAATTGGAATTATTTGTAGTTTGATAATCTAAAATAATTAGGGTAAAAGAGATCAAAATCACCGTCCTATCATAATCAACGACATCCCATTCGGTAACATACCTCGAGTGCTGCAGAATTATCTCCATAACTATAACTGGTGTTCTGCTCAATTTCCGCCAGTTTAAGACTGCGACATCGTTGAAGAGAGTTAAATCTGGCGTTCATCTCTCCTAAACAGACTGAAGAGAGTTAAAATTCAACCTCTCAATCTCAATCTAGGGGAGAGAGAAAGAGAGGAAAAGAGAGAGAACGAGAGAAATCAAGAATGGTTGAAAGGGGAATTGGTGATAACAAATGGATTGGAAGAAAACCGTAGGAATGTAAAACCATGGGCAACCCTGCCTGTGTTTAGACGAGGAGTGTTATAATTTTGGATATATCCAACAAATGTTAAATTTGAAATGTCTAATTTTGGATGTGTCCAACAAATGTTAAATTTGAAATGTCGAAATTTAAAGGGAAAGAACTTGTGCGAAATAATAATGTAAAATCTGAACACTAAAACGTCATTAAAATTCGCAAATATTATTGCGAACACCTATTTGCCGTAGACATTTAAAATTTTAACTTTTTTTTATTTAAACGCAACCGTGCAACGTTGTTTTGGTGATTGGCTACTAGACTGCATGCGAGGGAAGTGATGAGGAAATTACATCGGTTTAGCACGTGTGGCACGTAGGGTAGAAGCACCGCAGCAATACAGTGCTGACTACATATCCAACTTTAATGAATTATATATATTAACTCGACAAAATATAAAATTAATATTATCTTGTTTTTTAAAAATAGTAGATTTTCTTAAATTATTTGTGTGGAGGTTATTTTTTTATTAAGTCGGATGCCAATTTTTTTTAATAGAATGAAAAAAATGGAGAATTAATAGTTAAAAAATCTTATTTTTTTAAGAACAGATATACTATTTAAAACTGGTTGACATTTTATTAACGTAAAATTATAAAAACTGAAAATTATCAAGTTTTCTTTTTTAAATAATCATTTTTAGAAATCACTATTAGTTTCGTATACGGCAGTCTTATAAGCTACAAACTAACTTATAAGACCAGCACTTGTTGACAAAAGGTTAAAAAAATATCTGACAGCATTAAGCAAGAAAAGAAGAGATGGAAAATGGAGGAAAGAAATGGGGTTTTGAAGCCAAAAAAGACATAACCATAGCTTCAGCAATAACAGTTCGAGGTGTTCTTAACACTTTAATGGGAAATCTGAATAAAGAAGACGATAGAGAAGTTATTCCACTTGGCCATGGCGACCCTTCTGCCTTTCCTTGTTTCCGTACTTCTTCTGCTGCTGTAGAAGCCATTATTGAATCTGCAAAATCAGCCAAATTTAATTCCTATGCTCCTACTGTTGGTCTTCTTCCTGCTAGAAGGTAAGTTATATAGCTTCAAGTATCATAATTTCTTTTTGATTTTCTTAATAATTTCTCTTATATAAACACCGACGCCACACACCATCGACACCAAACATGTAAATCAACTGATAGGATTCCAGTTTGAAGATGATTTGACACTTCCCATCTTCAATTCCATAAATCAATCGGTAAGAATTGTTGTAGTTTAACTAAATATTTTGAATTTTAACATATTTTGTTGTTCTTAACGATGCTATCCAGTTCATTCATGTGTATCGATTATTCCAACACGACTGGTATATCAATTAATTGTTTTTTTTATTGTCAATAATGTTGTGCTCTTATTGATATTATAATTCAATTTATAACTTGAAAAAATAATAAAAATAATCAACATTGAAATGATTTAAGTTGCATTAGTTTTCTAAGAGAGGTTACAATAATGTAATGCTTTTAGCATGTTTATTTTGTTTTGTTTTTTTTTTTTTTAACTTTTTGGGTTGTTTTCTTCTGGCTTTGTAAGTTTATAAATAGATTCCACCCTTCGTACGGTTCTCTTCTGTGCTTCACTCATCTGTAACCATGGGTATTATTGTATATCTCATTTGAGAGTTAAAAAGAAAGACCACACTATTCAAGTTTTATGCCAAATTGCAGTAAATGCCACAAAACTAAATTTTGGTTTAAGTAAATATTACCGCTTTGCCCATTTTTACACCACGTTTTAGGCATTTTACAAATATGTCTTTATATATATATTATTATTATTTTTTATGGATTAGTTGCTGGAAATAAATTTATTTTTTTTCATTTTTTTAAGTGCCTCTTAACTCAGCATCACCACTGCAGCACCTCTAGCTGCCGGTGCCAGCCGCTACGGATTATCTAAAAATAAATTTATTTTCTTAAAGCTGTAAGCGATCGCGAAACATAAATTTATTTTCTTTTATTTCATTTCACTTCTGGCTGAAAAAAAAATTTATTTTACTTGTTTAAAACATAAATTTGTTTTCTTAACAAATTTATATAAATAAATTTTTTTTTTATTTTCTTAACAAACTTAGATAAAATATTTTTATTTTCTTATATTTTCTGAAGCACGGAGGCCACTGCTTAGATCCCCGTCGAGCTTCGTCAGCAAGGCGGCTGGCTAAGGTCGCTGTCACCGTCGAGAGAGAGAGGAAAGAAATGATTTTAAATAGTTAGGGATTAATTGTGACGTCGCCATCGACCTTGTGCAGCAAGGCAGCAAGCTGAGGTCGCTGTCACCATCGAGAGAAAGGACGGAGATAATTTAGAATAGTGAGGGATTAATTGCGTGGGGCATGTTTCTTGAGGGTAATTTTGGTATATTTAAAATATCTGCGGTAAAATTTTAGTGTTTTTAGTTTTGTGGCGTTTTTACAAACATAAATACCTATATGTGGTATTTATTAAGTTTGCCCAAGTTTTACGTGTATTAAAATTCATTTGAGTCCAGTTTAGAAATTTAAAGAGACAAGCATGAGTTTAACAATACTCGGCTTATTTACTATTCTATGAATAAATAAGGCCATCCACAAGGACGGACTCCAGTCATTTCCGAAGGGGTCTAAGCCCTTCCAATTATTATAATTTTTGTAAAATGTTCTTGATTTTTTATATTATTCTCAAAATTTAGATAAAACTTTTAATAATAGCAAGATTTGTGATAATTGTAATTTTGCAAAACATTAATTTCTCACTTTGATTAGTTGATATGATTTGTGATTTAATAGGGCTATTGCAAATTACCTTAATCAAGATCTTCCATACGAGTTATCTCCAGATGATGTGTATATTACAGTTGGATGTTCACAAGCCATTGAAATTACATTAAAAGTTCTTACACAACCTGGAGCTAATATTTTGCTTCCAAGACCTGGCTTCCCATACTATGAAGCTTTTGCTGCACATAATCATCTCGAAGTTCGCCATTTCGATCTTTTACCTGATAAACGTTGGGAGGTTAATCTTGAATCTATTGAATCGCTCGTAGATGAAAATACAGTTGCTATGGTTGTAATAAACCCTGGAAATCCTTGTGGAAGTGTTTATAGCTATGAACATTTGAAAAATGTGAGTCAATTTTTAAATTTTTGTTCTCTTTTTGACATAGTTGATTAGAATGCTTAAGTTGTAGTTTTCTTATGTTTACTTAGTTTCTTTAAATATAATAAGGTCGCAGAAACAGCAAGAAAGCTTGGAATTATTGTGATTGCTGATGAAGTATATGGACATCTTGAATTTGGGAGTACTCCATTTATTCCAATGGGAGTTTTTGGATCAATTGTGCCCGTTCTCTCGCTTGGATCCATATCGAAAAGATGGATTGTTCCTGGTTGGAGACTTGGTTGGCTTGTTCTTTCTGATCCTAATGGTGTTCTTCGAAAATCCGGGGTTAGTACTTTTGTTTCTTTCCATGGAAATATTCTTTTTCTTTGAAGTTGAAAATACATTGTTATGGCAATTAAGGTTTTAACACCTTTTGTTTTATTTGTCTATTCAGATTGTTGATTCTATAACGAATATGCTCAATATCTCTTCAGATCCTGCAACATTAATTCAGGTTTGTGACTAGCCAAACTCTTCCTATATATATTCTCCGATAGACTAGGGTTACGACATCATCCATAAACTACTCCAATAAATCCATGGCAGATAAGCTATAGTAGGCATATTTGATTCTAATGCATCGACTAGAAGAAAGGAAATATAAGTTGGTTTACAGATGACATGGTAGACATAGTTAGAATTTCTCGTAAAAATAATTCAATTGCTATCTTGTATATATCAGGGTGCAGTTCCACAAATCTTGGAGAATACAGAAAAGGATTTTCTTCCCAGAATCATTAACTTACTAAGAGAAGCTGCAAAAGTATGTTGTGATAAAATTGAGGATATTCCTTACATTACTTGTCCAGAAAGACCAGAAGGTTCTATGTTTGTAATGGTAAGGCATCGATCCCATATTATATTTAAATTTTAAGATTATTGGAAAGAAAATCAAGATCATATTGTTTTTAACTAGAATTTTAAAATCTTTGAATACAGACCAAATTGAATTTGCCACTATTGGAAGACATTAAGGATGATATGGACTTCTGTCTCAAGCTAGCTAATGAGGAATCTGTCATAGTTTTACCAGGTAAATTTTTAGGTGTAGCTTAAATAGATGATTAAGCATACATGTTTTTGACTAAATTTATGTTCAATGTTCGAAGATAGTTTAGAACTCATTTGGTCATGAACCTAAGTTGATATTATACTAAGAGAAATTTGATGTAATTTACAGGAATGTGCGTGGGAATGAAGAATTGGCTTCGCATAACTTTTGCGATTGAGCCTTCAAGTCTTGAAATTGGGGTTGAAAGGATTAACTCTTTCTGCAAAAGGCATGCAAAGAAGGCATGACATTCTATGTAGCCTGTCAAGTGAATAAAGGGGTTGGGTTTCCCCCTTCATTTTCTTCTTACTTCTTAGAGATCAACTCCTCGTTGGATCTCAAGGGAAGTCTTCTATCAAGGATCTAATTTCCTGTTGGATCCTTCATTCGCTAGCTAGTGTTATTTAATCATGTTAGAAAGTGGTGTGTGATTGGACAATCAAATGTCAATTGAAAACTGAGCTATTTATTTCCTCCTCCTATTTTTTAAATACAACAACTATCATTATTTATTATGGCTAGAATGGTAGCTTTGTCCTTTGTTTTGGCAGATTCCACCCTCTTCAGCAAAAAAATAAAAAATAAAAATCCATATTCAATTTGTACCTTATTATTATTTAATTACATAACATTAATAAGTTTTCAAAAATTATTCTTAGACACTTGTTGCACATCTTGAAAATAAATAAATATTTTCCCTTTTTTAAACTTTAATAATTGAAATTTAATCTTAGTCTTAACTTAAATTCAACAAAATATTATATTTTTTTTTTTAAGAAAAAAAATCCACATATGAAGATTTAAATTTAAAAATAAAAAATTTAATTACAGATTACATAAATATATCAGCACATATTATTAAAATTATAAATTCTGATAAATTGTATAGAAAAAAAATATTTTATTAATTATTTTTTCTATTTTAATTCATATTTTAAGCTAAAAGCACCATATATTTTGTCCTATATATAATAATACAGTTAACAAAATAAAAACCCTCATCTCTCATTATCCATAAGTGAAACATATCCTACATACAGCATTATTATTAGCTTAAAGAAGAGATGGAAAATGGAGCCCCAAAATGGCATTTTGAGGCCAAAAAAGACCTTTCTACTACTTCACCCACAACCATCCGAACTGTTCTAAGCTCGTTAATGAAAAATCTGAACAAAGAAGATAATAGAGCTGTGATTCCTCTCGGCAATGGTGACCCTTCTTATTTTCCTTCCTTCTCTGCTTCTTCTTCTGCAGTAGAAGCCATTATCCACTCTGTAACTTCTGGCAAATTTGATTGCTATTCTCCTTCTGTTGGTCTTCTTCCTGCTAGAAGGTATGTACCAAATTAAAATATCAAGGCTCTCTATTTTCATTTTTATTTTTCTCTTCTAATTAAATTTTTTAAAATATTTATGCTTAATTAGGTATATATACATTATAGTATCCAACTATTGAGATTGTAGTTACACTAAATTTCAGCATGAATAATAGTTGTATCAAATCGAATCTTGAATAGTCTGTATTTGCATTCCAGTAGGAAGAATTTTATCGAATCGAATCTATAATATTCTACATCTGTATGACTTGGTTTTCTTTTTTCTTTTTTCTTTTTTTTTTAATAAAAGCATAGACCCAAGTGAAATTTCTGATCAACCACAGTTTCTCCATTCTGTAAACAGAAACTTCCCTCTTCCAAATTTATAAATACAAAAGAAACTTGGAAAATCTTCGTTTTCGCATCCAGTTTCGGTGTCCGTGCAACATAGGGTGTGGTAAGTCTCGTACCTTGGCATCCTAGGCCATGGGATTTGTAATTTTCAAATTAAAAAAAAAGGCATTTAGAAGTTTTAGCTTAGTTGATGATGTGTTTTTAATCATAACAGGACAGTTGCTAATTACCTTAACAATGATCTTCCATACCAAGTTATCAGCAGATGATGTGTTTTTAATCATAACAGGGCAGTTGCTAATTACCTTAACAATGATCTTCCATACAAGTTATCAGCAGATGATGTGTTTATTACACTTGGATGCAAGCAAGCTATTACAATTGCATTAACTGTTCTCGGACAACCTGGAACTAATATTTTGGTTCCAAGACCAGGCTACCCACATTATGAAGCTTTTGCTACATATAATCATCTTCAAATTCGATACTTCGATCTTTTACCGGATCAAGGTTGGGAGGTTGATCTTGATGCTGTTCAGTCTCTTACTGATGAGAATACTGTTGCTATGGTTATAATAAACCCTGGAAATCCTTGTGGAAATGTCTATAGTTATCAACATTTAAAAAAGGTGAGTGCTTTTTTCTAATTTCTCACTTTTTTTTTGAAATGGAGGGGTATTTGATTACTAGAATTCAATTTTTCTAAAGAAAGTCGAAAATTGTACATTGTAATTGGATAAAAATAAAATTTTTATATGAAAGTATAATAATTGAGTTTGGTTAAGTTTTAAAACATTTTAAATATATAAAATAAGTATTAATTCAACTTCTTCATGATTTGATATGGAAGATTACTTTCCATATATACCAAAAGTAGCTACCAAGTTCACATGTTCAAGAATTCATCTTTTCTGTTAAAGTTGAACAATAAATATACCATAATCCAACTTTTTTAAGCAACTTGTTCACAACTTTTTTCATATGAACTTTGAATTTTTTTTTTTTTTTTTTGGATGTTAAATATATAGATTGCAGAAACTGCAAGAAAGCTTGGAATTATGATGATTGCTGATGAAGTATATGCACATCTTGCATTTGGGAGTACTCCATTTGTGCCTATGGGAGTTTTTGGATCCATTGTGCCGGTTCTTTCACTTGGTTCCATATCAAAAAGATGGGTTGTTCCTGGTTGGAGAATTGGTTGGCTTGTTGTTTGTGATCCTAATGGTGTTCTTCAAAATTCCGGGGTAAGGTTTGGTAATAATCTTCTATTCTAAAAACTTACCAATTTACCTCAGATTTTACGCATTGCTTGCAGTTGCACTCTATTTTGAACTTTCTCCTTCTCATACTTTAAATCAACAATTTTTATGAATTGCTATCCAACAATGAAAATTGGACCCAGTTGAAATAAATTTTTTAGCTAGGGGCTAGAGATTCAAAAGAATTATTCAATTTAGTCTTTTTTTTTTTCATTAAGGTGCAATTGCAATAAATCTGCTTTTTGGGGTGTGGAGGAGAAAGTTTAAATAGAGTCCAAAATGGATCTTAATTTTAGAGCTGACTATATTATTATGTGATTTATGTTTTACTAACATTCATTTTTTGAGTTTGTTCTTAATTAGATTATTAATTCAATAGTTAATTATCTCCATATCTCCTCCGACGCTGCAACAATAATTCAGGTTTGTAACTAAGTATGCTCTTTATAAGTTTTTCTCCCAAAATAATTCAATCGTATTCATTTTTTCAAACATTTGGATATATAAAATGTTAAATCTTGGATATGTATATCAGGGTGCACTTCCACAAATCTTGGAAAACACGGACAAGAATTTCTTTTTGAAAATTAACAAGATATTGAGAGAAACTGCAGACATGTGTTGTGACAGAATTGAAAATATTTCTTGCATTACTTGTCCAAAAAGACCAGAAGGTGCTATGTTTGTAATGGTGAGCATCACATCTTGTGTATGTGTGTGTATAACAAAATAGAAGATTGATGATCATTTTAACTAGATAATTGTTATAACATGCCAAAGGTGACTTGGAATTGTGACCGGTATGTAGTTAGATCGGAATTCGACCACACAAGCTTTAAAATCTAAACTTATATTCTCATTACAGGCCAAACTCAATTTGTCACTATTGGAAGACATTAAGGATGATATGGAGTTCTGTCTCAAGCTAGCTAAGGAGGAATCAGTGATAGTACTACCAGGTGAAAATATTTTTTTCTTATGAACTTCTAGTTTTTTATATAAAAATGGTGGTTAATCAACCATTCCAATTTTTTCATTAAAATAAAAAATTCGATTTTGAAAAGTGGAATTGCTTACTAATAAGATCCAAAATCATGCTTATTTATCAATAAGTTAATTTGCAGGAGTATGTGTAGGAATGAAAAATTGGGTTCGCATAACTTTTGCAACCGAGCCTTCAACTCTTGAAACCGGAATTGAAAGGATGAAATCTTTCTGCCAAAGGCATGCCAAGAAACCATGAGGGAATGCCAATGACATTCATCCTTCTCAACATTTCAATTGAGTAATAATAAAGGGTACTATTTTTTCTTTGAGATTCAACTCTGAGTTGTATCTACCTCTAAGCCAATCAGTGTGTGTCATATTAGTTATTGGATATAGAAGTCTCGAATTCAATTCCTGTTAATCATATTATTAACACTTATTTAGTGTTTCGTGTTATGTAAGCCTATAATGTTAATATGTTAGTGTTCTCTTATTTTTGGAAAAAATCTGAATCTTCATAGCAATTAATGTTAATTCCCATAAATGAATCATTGTATCATATTAAGATTATATTTAATTAAAATATTGGATAAAATCTAGCATAAAATCCTAAAAAAGGAAATCTGTTTCGGTTCAACGAACATTGTTGAACCTAGGAATCCAATTATTATAAAATTGTTGTTCTAAGTGAAGTTTCTAAGCAATGTTGCTTAAACATGAACTAACCACTAATGCAAAAGTGGAAACTCAAGAAAATGTTGTAGTTTTGTCTTTCTTAAATCATAATACAAAAATAAAGCTTCTAAGCTACGTGGCTTGAGGAGCTAATCAATAGCAACTAAAAAATATTAATATCTTACTTAAAAAAAATTTTTGTCTACACCTTGTATTGTAGGGTGTGATTCATGCATAACATCAATTATAAGCAATTTTCTTAATTTTTTAATTGTTTTGTTGATTATTTTTCGTTTACTCTTTTATGAAAATTTAATTAATTTAGTCTAAAATTGGTGGGTACTCTATGTATTAATTTTTTTCTAAAATTTTGCTTATGTAGTAGCCTGGACATATATTTCTAATCAATCTTCTATCTGGAGTATCTTACATTATTTCATATAAATTATGACAAAGGTTTGTTTTTGCTTAATTAATGCTCTAAATAATAAAAATTAATGAAATGGATATGTTTTAAAATCGAAATCAACCATAAAACACAGGTAAATTAGTGAAAAAATTTTCTTGATTTAAATGAGATTTTGGATTAAAAACTTGGAGTTATCGGATCTTGAAAGACAATTAATCTAGATATATTATAGGTTAAAGATCATATAGTACAAACAATTCCTGATTAATAAAAAACGATTAATCAAATTTAATTGAACCGAATCAATTTAAAGTCGAAACCGCACACCGCCTCAGCTTGAGTTGAGTTGAGTCAGTAAGGTGAAGTAATTTCCTTCAGATAAGTTAAGTTAAAAGCCGAACCGAACAGAAACCGAAATCCACTCCACATAATCCGCCGACACCGATTGATGAGTGTGACCCCACCTAAAGTGGCAGCGGCTCCGCTCCTCCTCCTTTCTGGGTCCCACGCCGCTGGACATCTGTCGCAATCACGTTGCCTTCAGTCTTCTCTACTACTAGGAACCTGCACTTTTATTTTTTAAAAATAAAATTAATTTAAAAATATGGACGGCAGCAGTACACGTGGCGGCCGGCAATAAAAGCAACATGTTTCCTCATCCCTTTCAACGCGGGAATTCTCGTGTGGTCCCACTTCCACTCTCCCTCGAGTCTCGGCTGAGTTTATTTATACTAGTTTTTCTATTTTATTTTATTATTTTATTTATTAAATCTTAGCGGATTTGATCGGACGGTGGTACCTTTTGGCCATTGCATTTTAACTAATTTTATGGGCTAAATTTCATCTACAATACCTTAACTTTAAAATCTTATATAAAAATATATTAGATTTTGAAAGAATTTACATGGTATTTTTTTTTTTTAGTTTTCATCGTGTTGTATGTTTATCTAACAAGTAACGTGATTATAAATTGACTTCAGATATCAGACATCAGTCTTTTTTCTCTCATTTTATCAAACATCGGTTCTTGAAAATGTTTTGAATTTAAAATATTTAAAAAGAAATTTTTCTCTCATTTTATCAAACATCGGTTCTTGAAAATGTTTTGAATTTAAAATACTTAAAAAGAAATGTAAGTATGTAACCATCAAAGTAAAGTTAATTTCCTAATCCAAACGGCTCTTCATAGCAATTTTCCACTATTTTTTTTCAAAGTAATTGGAAATAGGTAAGAATTAAGTGCAAAACTTCTAGCATCTTTTGCCCAAAAAAGCAATCATTTCTTTCCAACACGGAATTACTACATGATGATATAAAAACAATAAATTCTAGAAAAATTAGACCATAAAAGCCCATTACAAATACCATCATTTTATAAGCCAAACAACCTAAATCACCCCAAATTTTGTTAATCTTGAGCTAGCAGTCCTATTTAAAATAGGACCATAAAATTTTAAATGTTTCTCGATTGGAACTCAAAATTCAAATCCCGGTGTTAAATTTTAAAGTTAGTAAATAACAAGAAAAAAAATGGTGAATTCTAGATTTGTTTGACGTCACTGGTAGTTGAAGTTTTCAAGTTAAATACTGATGATACACAAATGTAAAACGGTAACAGATGATTTAATCACGGGGTTGGTAGCGAATGGGTTGTGGGTTTTGTGTTAATTTGAGCACATGTTTAATTTTAGTTGCAGAGTTTGGGGGAGTATTCCATGGATTGCTAATAGCCTGGGATCACAATATCCATAGGCTGGAAATAGAAAGTGATAATTTGCAAGTGGTCCATATGCTTACTTGGTATGTGCATGTTTGAATTTTGTGAACAAAGTTAAGTGTTAGGAAGGGATTGGAAAGTGAGTTTCGTAGATTTTCTGGCGCATCAACATCATTATTCAAGTTTTGAAGCTAATTTATTTAGTAGTCCACCTATTGCTTTTTTAGCTAAGCTTTATGAACATAAATCTTAGTACTATTTTTAATAAGGGTTTCCTTCAGACCCCCAAATATATTGTATTATTAGGTTTGATTTTTCTTTTTTCTTTAAAAATTAAAAATTTACTAGTGTTTTGAGAAAAAAAAAATTAGAGAAAAGAAAAAAATAAAATTCGGTTGATTTCAACAGTTTTACTTAATATTATGATATCACAAATTTTTAACTTAAGTAGATTTAACTAGTGCCATGCGCCATTATGCAAGTTTTTTAGTTAATTAAATGTATATATTTTATTTATTTATTTTTAAGCAAAATAGATTATTCATTAAATCTCTGATTTTTATGGCTAACCTTTTAAATTTCTCTATAATGCCAAAATGATCCATTTTATACCGTCTCTCATTTCTGCAATTATTTTAATATCTAAGTAATCATAATACCTTACATTATCATTTCAGCTCTTTTTTTTTTAAAAAAAAATTCCACTTCGTCTTTAAAATTTAAAAGTAATATGAAAATAATAATTATATGACATAAAATCACAAGAATTATTTATAGATATATTATTATTGTTATTTTTAGAACATAACAATAAAAATGTTGTCATATTTAAATGAAGTATAAAAAAATACAAAATTTCTATTTTTAGAATAATAGTGTTTTACTATTTAATTTTTAGAAACATTTAAAATTTAAATTTATTCTCAAAGGTTATAAAATAAAAAGTCTAATGTAATATCAAATTGAATTTTTATTTAATAATAAATTTGAAATTAATTTCAATAATGATAACTATTTTTTATTGTTTTTTTCAAAACATAAAAACATGATAACTTTTATTACGATTTATATATTTAAAAAATATTTTAAATTTATTGTTAATTGGACAATGACAATTTATTACTAATATAATAATTTTGTTATAAATAACAAATATATAAAAATACTAAGTTATGTCAACACAACTATTGTTTAGTATATAAATGAAATAAAATTTTTTGAGTAATTATCTATAAATATGAATTTGATTATAATTAATGAATAGTTATATTTTATAATATTTTATTTGATATGATGTATAATTAAAGAGATTGTTAAAACAATTTTTAATCTAACTTAAATTAAACAATATTCAATTTAATAATCATAATAATTTATTATTAGTTCTAAAAAAAAAAAATACAAACTTACCGAAAAATGATGCATAATCTTAGAAATTATATATGTTCTATATATAGATCCTTAGAAATTATATATGTTATAGATAGTTGGTAAATATCAAAAATTTCATAACTTTCTTTATTTTATAGAGTACTAAAATTAATCCAATACTAGTAAACATCAGGGAAATTAAAAAAACAAAACGCAATAAACAATAAATTATACGAACGCTGAAAGAAATGAATTTGAAAATTGTGGAATATTGTAAGGTTTCAACAAAGATATCTCAAAAGAGAAATGAAAATTAAAATTTCTCTAATGTAAGATTGATCCTAAATTATTTACATATCCAATGATAATAATCCACTAATAGAACAGATTATATTATCACCATCTGTAAACCTTTTTTCCTAATTACGATTAGTCCTTGATTATAAAATTAGTAGTTATCTGTTAAGCATCTTCCTCCTCCTTCGAGGGAAGGAGATTTAGATCGAAATCTCTAGCAGGTTTCCCGTCCACGACGGACGAAGAGTCCGAGTCACTCTGAGTTCCAGGACTCACTAACCCATGATTCAACTCGTGTCCCACCGGCTCAAACCGGACCGGGAATCGCTGAGTCATGTACTCCGGCCTCATATTACTTCCATCAAAAAACCAAACCGGACCAACTCCCACAACATTCTGCTGCTGGTAAACAAAAGGAAACCTTCCAACAAGCTGACGCGTAGCATCACGCGCCGCCGGAGGACTAGAGGATTCGACAGTGCTACTCTGGCTAGTACTACGCCGGTCGTCAGCATAGTCAACAACCTTGGATTTAACCGGAGGAGCAGTGATGATTTCATTAGGGAGAGGAAAATTAGTCTTGGCCTTAGAGCCACGAAACTCACGCGCCGCCTTGTCATAAGCTCTAGCAGCTTCCTCAGCCGTATCAAAAGTGCCTAACCAAACACGGCTCTTTTTTCCGGGATCCCTTATCTCGGCGGCGTAACGTCCCCAAGGTCTCTTTCGAACTCCTCTGTAATGCATCTCTTTCTTGTCGTTATTGCCGCAACCTTTACCAGCTGCGGAGGTGACGGTCTTATCTTTCGGAGCCATTTGGCATCTGCTGCGGCAGTGGACTGGTGGTTTTTCAGATCGGAAGAAGAGGGAAAAATAGTTAAATTGGCGGTGGTTTTGGATGATTAAAATGGTAGAGGTGGGTGGGTATTTTATAGGAGGAGGTAGGGGAGGTGGGGGCAGAGAAGTAAAAGATGGAAACGGTGGGACCCAGTCAAAGGAGGATTTGACTGAGAGCGCCGCCCAAACCGATTACGTGGAGACGAAAATAATAATTTTGAAAAGATGGAAATGGTGGGACCCAGTCAAAGGAGGATTTGACTGAGAGCTCTGCCCAAACCGATTACGTCGAGATGTTGTCTTAAGGATACGTTGCACGCGGCAATCTCGAGACAAGCGGCGATGTTGTTATTTTGCCGGCTTTAGCCTAACGCCGTTAATTCACGGTTTGACTTCGTAGATTGTACACCTTATACAACGCTGATTTTAGTTTGATAAAAAAACAAATAAATCAAGACTGTACACGGTACTGATTGATTCTGAATTCTATTTAGGAAACTTTCAACCCAAACTACTTAATAAAATAAGGTTAAAATTTAAAATGGTTAGCAAAAAAAAAAAACACCCTACATACGGTTTTCACCTAACTACAATGAAGTTCACGGACAATTAGGGGTGAGATTATAATTAAATTCAATTTGGGATGAAAAAGGAAAAACAGGTAAAATTGGCTGTAAAAATGATGTTAGGTCTTTGTTGTATTCAAGTTATAATTAGGTTTTGCATGGTCTATATATTAAAGGTGTGCATGGTTCTGGCCTCTCAGGTCCAGAATTAATAATTGTACAAAATCAATATCAGAATTGATGAAGAATCGTTTTTGTAAAAATCGAATTAAACTGGAATTGAAATCAAAAAATTATCAAAGATGATACTTGAGAAGGTTCTTAAAAGAATCGGACCTGAAACTTAAAGAAATTGAACCAAATTGGAACAAGTTATAATTAAAAATAATATTAATATATATTAAATGAAAATAATATGCATTTTAAAATAATATTTTATATAATACCTAAAATAAAAGAGACAATATAAACTATAATGGAACCTCTAAATTACATAATTTGAACTTTAAAAATTATTATTACTTTGGATTGTGAAACTTGAATGTTGTTTTTATTAGTTATATAATATTTTAGAGATTAAATCTTGTTTTTTATTATTATAATTTATTATTTTTATTACAATTTTAAGATAATTTAATTGCTAAAAGTAATAATTTAAGTATAATATTTATTTTGTTAAAATCATACAATTCTCTTTGTGCCGAACCCATGAAATCAAATAACCGGTAATCAAAGAATCAAGGATCGAATAGAAATCGGAACCGAAAAAAATTAGGAACTGTACTAGATTCCACTGATCATGTGGTGGTTGCATATGTTGCTTAGCTTGGAAGAACCGATCAATTGGTTATCGTTAAAGATTCATAGAAAAAACTGGTCTCGCACACCACTAGTATATTTTTATAGGAGCCAAATCTTGGGTCAGCGGAGCGACTTTAAGGTCTTAAGGTCTTGGAGTAAGGAGCGGAGTGTGTGTCAAAGGCTCAAGGCAAAGAGAGCAAGCATGAGGTTCTCCTAGTCTTGGTCGTGGGCTCTAGGTTGCTAAACCTTGGTTGTATGGGCCTAGGTCTCTTTGTAAAGCTCATATTAAATCTCACTACAACAGAGGCTATCTCAGTTCAAATTCATGTTTTTTTTTTTTTTTTTTTCATTTGATGAAGTCTCTTAGGATGAACAAAGATCTATCGTGGAAGTGACAATTGTTTATCTTTCTTGCTTTTGTGGATGTCGCTATGTATTCTATGTTGTGAGCATGACATTAAAATGCTTCCAAGGTTGTGACAATTTTAAAGAAATTATTCATTAAATTTTCTAACATAATTAAATGGTGATTTTCTTTTCTTTTTTTCACACTTCAAATATTAATATTAATTATTTAATAAATAAATTTTAAAATTTGTAAAAATAAAAGCTGGAATACTTATTTAGTGACAAGGAATATAAACCGGCAAGAGATGAAAACATCTCACAGCCACACAAATTTTACTCATAGAATCAAAAAAAGGTATGCAATTGTTTGAGTCGCTAGAACGTACACGTCTAGACATTCTTAGGCTTAAATCAAGATATGTGTTTTCTTCAACATTATTGTAGTGGACTTTTCTTACGGGTTTGTTGGAATATAGAGTTCACGGTTTATAGGTGTAAAACAGAAAATGTAAGAAGGTTTAGTTTGTAGAATATAGAGAAGAAGCTTAAATTACATCCAAACCATCACTATATATATATAAATGCTAAAAAAACACAGTTTATACCACTTTATAGTACAAATTATTGGTATCTTAGTATTGGTATTGGGACTATCCAAAAAACACATTACTATTTCTTTGAGGGTGAGGCCTTCTCTTTTTCTACCAACACCAAAGCTCGCTCTGGTTCTAGTTCTAGTTCCGGTTCCGGTTCCAGTTCTGCCTGTTTTGGTAAGAGATGCTGCCGGCAGCACCGTAGGATCACCAAAAATATAAATGCTGCAAAGAATTTAAAAAATAAAAAATTGTAAGAAGAGAGCTCCCACTTGTGTTAGTGTATAGGCCTTTTTTTGCAAGTGACTAATAGTATCTTAGGGTAATTTTTAAGAACAGAACACATCCCATGTTTCATTACAATCAGAAATATCACCAGATTAATGTAACTAATCCGCGATATTACCTGCAAAAACGCGGGTTTTGATACTGGACAAGTTCCAGAAAGCAGTGACTGCTGATCCTGCAACGATCTTCTTGTGAGAACAAGCTTCCCATGCTTCCAAAATGCGGCATTTGATGTAATCAACTGTAAAACCCAGAAAGAAATTTACTTCGGATGAAACAAGAATGAAGAGCTAAGCAAAGCCACACTCAATTCAACAGAATTACATATATAAGCTGGGTTTTATATATATAATATATCTATACCTTTTTGGTTTATTTGACTGTAATAGCTTGAATATAATTTTGGGATAGTGAAGCCAATGAAAAACCCTGCCCAAATACACAAAAACAAACCATTTTTCATGTACCACAAAAGAAAGAACCAAAGGACTTAAAATAAAAGCCTTCTTGGCGGAGTGTAATGCAATGTAATCGTGACTATGTTGCACAGAAAATCAAGCAACTCGATCATGAAGATTGCATTTCAACATACGAACTCATTACCCAAGTCCTTTTTTGGTTAAAGTTTTGACATTTATACCAAAAGAAGGGGGTAAGTTGCAACAAATTCAACTATTTGACTTCAAATTGCATAAAATAAAAGATTTTAACTTGCTCATACCAAAAGCAAAAAGCCTCCACAAAGTTACAAGATGGCCATATTCAGCTCCAAGAAGCAAGAATGGTATTACCTACAGAACAAAAAGAAAATAAAATAAAAAGCCCAATCTAAATAAATACCCATTGAAGCATGAGAGAGAGAGCGAGAGAGTGACATGCTTCTAAGTAATAAATGGACAAAGGTAATTACTTTGAGGGTCATGGATGGTTCTCCTGAGAAAAGCTCTCTGGTCTTTGAAATTGCAAGATTAGCTGGTGGAAGTATTAGTCTACCTAATTTCAAAATGTCCTCTTCTTTCAGCTTAAAGTTGCTTCTTTTTTCAACACTATTTCTGTGATCAAACCACAAAATCTTAAACAATTTAATAAACCTTAAAAAAACAACATTGTTTTAACGGAATCGATAATACAATAATTTGTACCTTTTACATATGGAATTTGAGAGGAACGATGCACCCAGAAATATAAGTCCCAGTTGGGAAATGGCAGAGAAAATGCTTTAAACATTAAAAAAAGGGAAAAAAAAAGTGATTTAGATGCTTTGCTTTAAACATATTAAGACTGAAACTGATACTAATTAGTGAAAAAATATATGTACCTGAAGCTAATTCCTTTAGCAAAACAACAAGACAAGAAGCTTAAACACCCAAAACCAAACCAAAGGCTTGATTTTGCCACATCTTTCCACATTATCAGGTCATGAATAATCATTCCAATTCTATCCAAATTACTTTCCTCACCACCATCATCAACTTCTAATTAATCCCCACAAAATTGGCAGGAAAAAAAAGCACAAATCAGTTCTAAAAATGACAAATGAAACTGAAATTAACAGAATGAGCTTGAAAAAGGCTTACTTGGAGAAGGAATTGAAGAAGGTAAAGGAGAAGGAACTAAAGAAAGCTTCTCCTTTTTCGAGCGGCCACTGTGTCTTCTTTTCCTAACTTTACCAATTTCTTCCACCAAATCTCTCTCTTCTCTAATCTCTATTTCTGATCTTCTTCTTGATCTCCTGCTGCTATGCCTTGGTGAAGCACAACCCATTTGAGCAGCTTTACTTTTGTATCTCTTACGAGTCCCATTTGGCTCCATAGCAGCCTCCTCCGCCATCTCAAGCCGATCGGCGAGGCGGATTCTCGATTTTCTTGGAGAAGGAGACAGAAGAAGCAGATCATTAAAGGAAAGAGTATTAGTAGATGATTTGAGAGAAGAAGAAGGTGTTGATGGAGTTTTTTTAGCGGCGGAAGGGATAAGATCTAAAGAAATATGCGGGGGCTCTTCGTTTTCAATAGAATAGGTGATTCGAGCTAAGCGAGAAGAAGCTGGTGTTCTTGTTTGAGAATTAGGGTTTGATTTATCAGGAGGAGGGGTTGAATCCATTTTTGAAAAGGTTTTATGAGCAAAAATGGCGGAATTTGTGGGATTACAGTTGAGATTTAAGGGGAAGATGGTAATGAAATGCAAAGAATTTGAGAAATATTCTGGAAGTTGTAAGAGTTTTTTAGTTGATAGAGAGTGAGAGATTAGATTGAAGGAGGAGGATTCTTGTTCTTGATATGGCAAGAGCCGTTGGAGAAAGTATTTTGGTGCTTTTTATTTAAATTTTAGTCATGGGAAAGTGGGTCCATTAAGCTCGCAACGGTAACTAGCAGGGATGGGCTTGGTTTTGTTCTGTTTTGGTGTTAGACTGATAGGGCCTCGAGGTCCATTCTTGATGGGATTTAGCATTTGCAAAGTTAAGAATATTATAGGGAATAATGACAAAAATAAATCCGCAAGTCAAATAGTAGTTTCATTACTCCTTGCATTTCAATAAAATAAAAAGTAATGTAAGAATTGTAGTAGGTTAGATATAAAAAAAATAGGGATAATTATTTATAGGTCTCTGAGGTTTTGCATAATATACTCTGGGTTCCTCTATTTTGTAAATTGTATCATCGGTCCCTCAGGTTTAAATAATTATATTATCAAGTCCTTCTGTCCAGAAACGACGTTAATCAATTGAAAAAATCAACAATTTTGATTAAAAATTTTCAAAATGACAAAACTACTCTCTGGTTTATTTGAATCGGACCATGGTTTATTTGAATAAGATTGTGCTAATTAAACCCAATTTTTAAATCAAACTCTTATTGATTTAGGTTTGAATCGAACCAGACCGGTTTGATTCAAACCAGCATAACCAGCCTAGAAGAGCACCAAAGGGTGCCATTTCGATTTGGAATAAAAAAAAAAAAGGCGTGAAAGAAATCATAAGGGAAACAGAAAAGAGTACGAAGACACAAAGAAATTGAAAGTTGAAAATGGAAACGGAAAATTAGAGAGAAAACGATACAAGTGGGTATATGTGGTTGGTAATTGATTCTCTGCTCTCTGCGTTTGAAGGCTTTGTGATGAAAGATGATGATTATGGATGGATTTCGATTTGTTTCAGTTTGGTTGAAAGAAAAAAGGAAGCAAAACTCCTCGTTGGCAACTCGACGGAAGCAGAAGAAAAACGGAAGACGAAAAGAGAGAACACCGCCACCACCATCTTCTTCATTTTCTGTTTGCGATGTTCATGTATGTTAATTGTGTGTTATATGGTTTCATGCTTTTTTGTTCTTTCTCTTTTTTTTCATTTTCTGTTTTGTTGGTGGTGGGAAAGGAATAGGCAGTTGATGTGCGGTTTAGAGGTGGTGGTGGTATTGGTGGAGACTTGGGCAGATGAGTTTGGCAGTGGTGGATTTAAGTTTTGATTTTGATTTCTGGATGTGCAGACTGTAGAGGAGGAGATGGTGATAGCGATGGTGAAGAAGAAGATAAAACCCTAATAATAATAATAATAATAATAATAATAATAATAATAATAATAATAATAATAATAATAATAAGGATTTGATTTAAAAATTGAGTTCAATTGACTAGCGCTGTTTCTGGACGGAATAACCTGATAGTATAATTTTTTAAATCTAAGGGACCCGATGATACAATTTTCAAAATAGAGTGGTCTCAGAATATATTATACAAAATCTTAGAAACCTATAAATAATTATCAAAAAAATATATATTAAATTTAGTGAAAATTACTCATTTTACTGTATTTAACTATTTTATCTCCGTATTAATTTCATGATAAATAATAAAATTTAATACTCATTTTATTTTATACCCATTTAAAAATATATATTGAACATTAAATAAGTATATTCTAAAGTGAGTATTCAAAATTACACACCAATTTCCACATATTATCATATGTAGAGAAGTATCAGATTAAAAAAATAGTATTAAGAAAAATCGTTATGTTTTAAGAAGGAAATCCTATAATTTTATTTTTAAAGTTGAATAAATTTAAATTAGATTTATTCCATTAAATCTCATTCTCAAAATCCTTAAAAATAGTATAGTATAGTAGTTTTAATTTAGAATTTTCTAAAATTCTTTAAAAAAGATACATATCTATTGGAACACGTGTAAATAAGAAAAGAGTAAAGTAAAAACTATAATTTCTCCAATCAAAAACCCTAACCCCTTTCCATTTCTCGTATCCTTCGCTACAAAAAGGCCGACCGAAAACGAAGGAGCTGCTGCTTAGGGTTTCTGAATCCCAAAGTCATCTCTTTCGATTTCAAATTTTCAGTAATGGCTGCTACCGCAGAGAAGAGAAAGCCAGTTTTCATCAAAGTAGAAGACCTAAAACCAGGCACTAGTGGTCACAATCTCACTGTAAAGGTCCTTAGCTCCAAGCCTGTCCCTGTTCCTAAACCTCGCCGTGCTCCTATGTCCTTGTCTCAGCGTCCTGTTCGCCCTGCTCGCATTTCCGAATGCCTTGTCGGCGATGAAACTGGCTGTATCGTTTTCACTGCGCGTAATGAACAAGGTTTGGCTTTTTTTTTTTTTCAATTAGTCTTTTTGGAAAATTTAAATTTGTTGTGAAAGAGGAATTAGGGATTGAGATTGTTGAGTTTGCGGAAGATCAATTATTAGGTTTATTTCGCTTAATTTGATGATTTCGCATCTATTTTGGAATGTCAGGATTCAAAAGTTGATTTTTTTATATGTTTAAGTTTTCTGTGATTTTGAAGTATCTATTTTTATTGAACACAGTATTTTTATTTTGCTAGCGATGATAAGTGAGCACTGGGCTTATATAACTATTTTGAACTTACCAAACATAATCTAAGAGTAGTTTCAGTAATTTATACAGGATAATCGTTGATGAATTATTACTTCACAAACATAAACTGATTGTTATTCTTTAATTCATGCAATTGTTGGATTGCATTATGTCTGCCAAACATAATCTAAGAGATGATTAAGTAGTTATTGCAATGCAACCTTTTCTTGCATTATGGCCCGCTTACCAAACATAATTCAAGATTTTGATTCTGTAGTTCATGCAAAGTTACTGTTTTACAGTGAACATAATCCAGGAGTTGGTTCAGTAATTCATGCAATGTTAGACTTCTCATTATGGCTTAACAAAATAATCTAATTTGATTCTGAAATGTTAGGACTCAAAAGTTGATTTTTGTTATATGTTTTTCTCTGTGATTGCAAAATATCTATTTAATAATTGAGCACGGTTTTTATGAAATCTCAGTTTATACCATTTTTGTAACGTCATTCAATCTTTTGCAGTCGACCTAATGCAGCCAGACTCCACCGTGATTCTGCGTAATGCAAAGATCGACATGTTCAAGGGGTCAATGAGGCTAGCGGTAGACAAATGGGGCCGAATTGAAGTTACGGAACCTGCAAATTTCACAGTTCAAGAAAATAACAATCTTTCTCTGGTGGAGTATGAATTAGTGACTGTGCAAGGGTAATTATTTTAGTTTGAGAATGATATGAATGAATTTATTTAGCTGTTATTATTATTGAGGATGATTAGTATCTTCAGGAAGTGAATATTTGGAATTTACTGAAGACAATTTATTTTGTGCCCTGCTTTTACTGAGAGAGCTCTGAATATGGTGCAAAATTTTGGTTTTTCTGTAACTTTTTTTTAATCTTAGTATTGGAATGGTAATTAGGTTTACTTGGTTATCATATTGGAGAAATGATACGATTCTATCATTTCTTCGTTTATTGTTAAGATATTTTGGAAGTCTGCTTTGGTCTTTTCTTATTTTTATATTTATTTATACCCTCTCCGATCGTAAAATAATCATTTTAAATTTTATTGTCCACAAATAACAATCATGCTTATGCATTTTAATAATAATAATTCTTATATTTTTATTCTCTTTTTTAAAGAACTTGTAAAATATAAATTAGACTATTATTTATTTGTGAACAGAGGAAATACCCAAAAAGCCAAAATATCTATTTAGATTTTTTTCACACGAAATTTGTACTTCCAAATATAATCTTCTTTAGCAGAAATAGATACAATGCCAACTAATTTAATGCAAAAAACGTTGCAACCAATGACCATTTGCTAGGCATATAATTTTCATCCTTTACACAATTCTGAAATAAAATTTTGAAAATTTAATTTATAGTAGAACAACAGTAGCCAGAATTGATAAACAAATTTTATTGTAAAAATGATCATGAAAGCACCACCTCCATGCTGCCAATAGCAAATTACAGCCCTAAACAAGCAAAACATGAAGTCAGGTACAAGTAGAAAATTCCCACAGATTTTGTAACACATAATCGACATATATAACAACCAGTAGCACCGTAAAGATAATTTCTTTCTTGGTAGATACATAGAAATAACAAAGTTTTGAAAGTTTGATGCCGTGTAGAGTGGCTGAAACATGAGATTCATGATCGTCGATAATTAGATATGAAGGAAAAAACAGTTGCTCGCAACTGCAACCTGTATGTTCATGATGAAATTTAGATACAGATATCCAGAATAATTCACGCAATAAAGGTACATGAAGCAGCTAATGCCTAAATAAACAGTATCATTGTCAACATTCTCACAGCATTTAGCTAATGCAAGAAAATAGTTTGAAAGTTGAAACAGAAATGAGAAAAGAAGAAAGAAAAATCAGTGTAAGTGTTTTTTTTTTTTTTTCGTTAGGCTGGTCATCCGACACTCTAAATCAGCAGACTGTCTTAGAATGATGGAGATTGGAGTTTTGGAACAAAACTTGTCCTGAATGCATGGAGGCTCATCACGCATCATGATTGCAAGCTGATTAAATACAAATATATTAGCATGATGCAAACTAATTTTATATCCACAGTAATGGTTTCAGACAAGAAAATGAACAAAAAAATCATACGTCTACTTATGATTATTATGCAATACATCTTTCAATCTGATTAATAAGAGATACATATTAAGCCTCAAACATAAGGAGAAAACAATGGTGTTATCATTGAACTATAGAAAAATTTAGGATGTCCTAATTTCTAATCCATCTAGGTTTGAAAGCACAAAAGATACAGACTTTTCTCCTCAGCAGCGCATTTAAAACTTCTAAGGGCAGACTTTGTACTAAATTTGCTTGAAGCCTCTGAACATTCATCACACATCATCATTGCAAGCTGGTTAAATAAAAATAATTAGTATGCATTCTTCCCTTCATGGTCCAGGTAATTATTTTCTTAAATCAAAATTAAAGATGAAATGTATCTAAATTCAACTATTTAAACAAAATGTTGAACCATTTATAACCAAACAAGAAGCCCCATGTCGTCTAAAACAGTCCAAAGTACTCTTTTTCCCATATGAAGAAAGTTAGCATTCAGAAAGGAATGCGGAAAACACAGTTTTACCTTACAAATTTAACTCGATCATAACTATCAGAAGAATTCTCACAGCTCAGTTTGTAAGAACATCCCTGAATACATCTAAAGTGACCATAATTTTGGTCCATTCTACATCAGACACAATTAGAGCCTTCGTCATGCAAGCTTTCACATTATTCAAGTGTTCATATGTGGTCTCGAAATTTCACAAAACGACCTATCTACCTCAGAAGTTCATTTATTCTAGTTTATGATGAAATCAAATAGGAGAAAGAGTATATTCAATACAAACCTTATTTCCAAATAAGGTAAACAAATATCAGATTGTGAGATTTAGCAGAACAATCAGGAAAAGGGTCCGAGGAATCGTTTTAAAGAAGTTCTGTCATCTTACATCACACATCTTAATCTCTTCTAATGAAATAGTCTCTTGCCTAGACTACAAAAGATGCCACTCCTTATAATGTAAAGCTCAGAAACAAAAACAAATCCAAGTCAGTCCATCTTTCCTTCATGATCTTCATCTAGTCTCATCTTGTCCTACAACAGGAAAAGAGAGGAGCACGCTCTTATTTTATAAATTAAAAGTACGAATAAAAGAATGATATGAGTTGTTATTCGTATACTCAGACAATTCCCAATACAATGATGAATAAACACTCAGGGTTGCAGCTATATTACTCAACCAAAAGGCCCAATATCTATATTTCCGATTCACAATATCCTATGAATATCCTTCAC
Organism: Croton setiger; assembly: GCA_948099555.1. Taxonomy (NCBI): domain Eukaryota; kingdom Viridiplantae; phylum Streptophyta; class Magnoliopsida; order Malpighiales; family Euphorbiaceae; genus Croton; species Croton setiger. The sequence goes on along the minus strand of CANUEY010153564.1, from coordinate 12,467 downwards.
ACCATTGTTATTTCAATCCCAATCTAATGGCATAAACAAAGCTAGAAACTTTCAAGAACATTCAATTCAATAATAAACAGGATGAAATGGAATGACAAAACATTAAATAACTTTGGAAAAATTTATTTCTTTAAACCAAAAAGACTATTTAGCTGCCACAGAAGCTCATGGATTCATAATTATGAAACATGTTCATGCTCTTAATTCCATTAATCAAGTACTCAAGCAAGAAACAAAAATAATTCAGATCACAAATCAATTATACAACTAGCTAAAATAATGCACACCCATTTGATTTAATCAGAAAATCCAGTAATTCAATTATAAAAACAAAAAAAAAAACACTTTCAATTACCTTCCGGGAGCCAACCGTAGCTCCGGCGAGAAAGAGACAGCATGGACGTCATTAATGCCGAAGCAGTAGCTGTGTGTAATGGCATCATCGATTCAACACCGAAGCTCATCTCCACCCGAGACCGCCTTTTCATTAGCAAAACAAAAACCTTTATGTTACTGAGATCTATAATAGAGGTAAAGCTTCAACTTTTACCTAAGTAGAAGATATTAGCGATATGTGACCTGAGAATGGATTGAGAGAGTGGCTTGTTGGCGGTAGCGCGAAAAGGAGAAGCCGGTGAAGACTTAGGTTTGGTAGCGAAGCGAGATGCGGCACTGCGAGCGGAGGAAGTTGACCGGAAAAGGGTTCTTGCGGCGGCGAAAGTGGTCATTTTGATGTTCGTAAAGATTTTGTTGGGGTTTTTGAGATGGAACTTAAACCCCGTAAAAGTCTAGTGTTTGGACATCAAGATAGCAAAGACTACTATTCGGTTTATATAATCCCAATAATCGTTATTTACATAAAACGCTCATCAACGAACATTTATAAAAAAACCAACTATTGTTATTATAACGACATTATGGTTCGTAAAAGGTTATATGTTATTGATTATTATTGAATATCATAGGTTAAAAAAACTTAATTTATTTAATATTAAATGTAAATATTGAAATAGTTATATTACTTATTTTTAATGTTAATCAAATTCAATTTTAGAAAAATTTGTATAAGACAATTATAGTAATTCATAATAATATAATTAATAATAGTAAATTAAATCAATCTTTGAGTTAACAACAAAAAGTTGTAATAAAAGTCTAGAAAAATTAACATACAATATAAATTTTGTTTAATATTTATAATTTTTGATATATGACATAAAGAATTCATACAAAATAATAAAAAAAAAGTAAGGTATAAAATTATAAATAAAAAGTAATTTGAAAAAAAATGGAATTTGAAGTGCCATTTGTTGTCGTAATAAAATTCTAGAGAGAGAAAGTAGTGGAGTTATTACTAATGAGAGAATACCCAATTTATATATATAGATATTGGACCTAATTAGTCTTAGGCATATTCTATTGAGTCTGAGGTTTAAATATATTTTTTCCACCAACAGTATTATTTTTAATACAATAGTATAGAACTATGATTTTATAATTAATTAATAGCATCTTAAATTATTATTAATTTAAATTAAAAAATAATGATAAATGTGCTACAATTATATAAAGAATCAAAATTAAACTAAAATAGTTTAATTTTAATTTTCAAATTAAATTAAAAACATTAATAAACTAATAAAACATATATATTAATTAATTTCAATAAAAATATTAAACTTCTTTTAAAGTTATATATATATATATATCATAAAATTTAGAATCATGATATTTTTAAGAAAATATTACTAAAGTCAAAATAAATATTTTATTTATATAAAAATTATTCTCATTGTAAATCTAATAAGGAAAAGATAATTTTATCTTTAGTATTTTTTTAAGATTATTAATATTTGATGCAAAATTATTATTATTATTAATTTTTTTAAGTGTGATTAGTTGTAACTAAAAAGGAGAAATTTTAAACAGCTTTTATAAAGTATTTATGACAAAAGTTAAAAAATATTATTCAAAATTATGAAAAAATTTCTTAATCTATTATAATAATTTTAGAAAATATCAACTGTTACAAGATATTTGTCCAGTAATATAATTTAACTATTAGTCAACTACCTTTCATATTGAATTTGTTAAAGAGTATATATGTTTCTAACATTATTATTATTAATAGTGAAATGAGATAAAAGAAAAATATTAAAATGATAATTTCAGTAAATATTATTAAAATAATATTCTAAATTTTTATTATATGTTAGATAAGTATTGATGTGAGAGTTAAATATATTTTTTTGTTAGATAAAATATATAAATTTTTTTTAATAGTAGTCGAGTATAATAATGAGTGTAATATTTAAAATGTATAAAATATTTTAATTGATATAAAGTTTAATTTATATTTTTATAAATAATTAATTATCTATATAATTATAAATAGAGTTACATAAAATAAGTACGAAAAGTGTAACTTCGTGCGAAAATAAAAACCAGTAATTTTTTAAAATAGTAAAAGTCGCTACTGTCAACTACCACCGTCACTCCGGTTACTACTCTTCCACCAAGGTGCCTGGTATGCTTTCTTTTTAGGGTTTATTGCTAAAAACTGCAATTTTCACCATCAAAATGTCGTAAAGCAGGATTTCCTCCATTAAAGCCTCCATTTTCGTAATCATAAGTGGGCTTTCTATCGCAGATACGTAAATTTCTATTTATCATTGTGGGTTCTTACTACAGATTGGAATGGCTTCCCTTTTCAAGGTTATCCTTAATTCAAAGCAATTGATTTTTCTACCTAATATCATCCTTTTTCTTTAATTTCGATTGCATTTGTAAAAGTTCTGACTTTTGTTTTGTGGTCTTTAATGGCAGGACCCATCAAAGCTTTCTGCATATCGGGATAGAAAGTTTCCTGGATCGCAAGAGGAATATGAGTATGCTCTTGCAACCTCCACAACTGTTTATATAGGGAACATGTCTTTTTATACTACGGAAGAACAAGTTTATGAGCTTTTCTCAAGAGCTGGAGAAATTAAGAAGATAATTATGGGTTTAGATAAGAACTCCAAAACTCCCTGTGGGTTTTGCTTTGTTTTGTAAGTTGAATGGTTTTGAATTTTATAAATTTTGTAGGAATTTCAGTGTTTATTTATTTCTAATGATGTGGGTTTTTTTAATTGTGTACTGTATGTGTGTTTGTATTAGGTTTTACTCTAGAGAAGATACTGAAGATGCAGTGAAATATATCAGCGGGACAATTCTTGATGATCGTCCAATTCGTGTTGATTTTGATTGGGGATTCCAGGAAGGAAGGCAATGGGGCCGCGGTCGAAGTGGTGGACAGGTGAGCTCCTGTTCAAACAATCTGCTGCTGCATTTGGCTCCTTTTTGTGGTTTGTTTTTTTATTATTTACCCTTGACTTTGCAGGTTAGAGATGAATACCGTACAGATTATGATCCTGATATCCTTTCATTGTACAATTTTAAATGTTTTCATGCTGTTCTTTTTCATTGTCGTCAGCATAATATTAATGCTTATTTTCTATGACAATCAATGCGTTAGAGCCTATTTATTTGGAAATGGAACTAGTTATTTTTGTATGAAACTAATCTCGAACTCTACTGGTTCAAGGAGTGACAATTATGCAAAAAACACCATATGATTATTACCCTCTTCAAATGGTTATGATATGATCCCTGTCATCTTGCAGATGACTCAGATTCTAAGATTGGACCTTCTGGTTTTTTCTAAATGATCCAACCTCAACATAGTTTTGTTTGAGAATTCCATTTTTAACTCTTGACACTGAAGAATCAGTTATTAAAGAATCACTTGTTAAGATGAATCAGTCATGTTGATTATTTAGATTTAGCAATTTTCAGCTCTTTTAATCACAATGTCTGGATAATAAAAAGAACAATATCATGTGCTGCGGTATGCCTCCTTAACATATTGTACGGAGAGGAGGTTATGGAAAATTGGTTCAACGAGAATTGGAAGTACAAAGGCAGCCTGTTGATTATGGAGCTGGTTCATTAGGCTCTTTCCCTCCTGTGATAACACCTCATTGTAAGTTGTTGAGAACTCAGTTGTCTTGAATTTCTCTGTCTTAACCTGCAACTTCTGGCATATTCTTTGAGCTTTCTTTGGATAAATAATGAAAATGGCTTAGCAAGCCTAGCACCAGGCCTTGATTTTTAAATCATAATTTCACCCTCCGGATGTTATGTGAATTTGTTTGCTTGTGCTGTTTAAATAATGTCACTTGCCTAACCAATGAGATTCTGAGTTTATGGATTGAAAATAAATGTCTGTTGGATCCTGAAATTCATGGTTTACTCAACCATTATTACATTCACATTTCTACTATGGCAATTTCTCGTAATATGGTGATGTTAATTGTTTGAAAAAATGCTTATAGCATGTTGCGTGGGAAGGTATGTGTTTTCATCCGGTCTAATATTGAGGGGTGAGGAATAATGTATGATGTTAAACAAAAAGTTTAATCTATATGTGAATGTCATCGTTGAAGAACACAGAATTCATCAACCAGTCTCTAGAAATTCACAAGTATTTTTTTTCCCTAACAACAGTTCAACATGGTGAAAGTATCGTAGAATATAGGAGTTGTTTGACGGAATTGTTTGTGATCATTGACCTTGCAAAATGATTGTGCTGCTGGGTTTGACATTGAAGCTTAGAAGCCTGCTTGTACGAGCAGGAATTTATTAATTTTTTTTTTCTTCTTGTTTTAATAAATCGCCTTTTGAGTAATAGTAGTAGTTGAAACCCCAAGCTATCTTCTGCATATTGTAATACTGAACTGCCTTCACAGTTCCTCAGTTACATTTTGTATCGGATTCTAATTGTGTCCCTTGTCCTAACTGTATTGGTGAATATGTAAAGCAGCACCCATCAGAAGTTAGAAACTACTCTAGCATTGCTTGATAATATGGATATTTTGCTGGAATTTGTGTGTTGATTTTCAGTATTTACAACTTTATCTTCAAAATTTATGAAACATTTCTTTGTCGCTTCCTGAAAGTGTTACTGGAACAGTCTTACTGAAGTCACTTGTTAAGATTTGTGGGTACTGTGTTAAGGTTATCTCAATTCTGCTCTTCAAGTCTGCAATAATCATTTTGTTTGGTTAAGTGCGAATTCTGATTTACCTTTAACGGGTTGCGTTGGTTATACAAAACTTTTCTTTCATATTCTTATACATGTTTTTTCTGCAGATGCCAGACATGGTGGCAACCATGGTCATGGCAGTGGTTATAACCGGCATGGAAGAGGTATGTTATCTTTTTTTGTACTACTTATATCACCTTAATAATCCTTTTTTTTTTTCAGATGTGAATTCTTTTCCCCTCTTTTCTTGTTTTCTTAGTTTATAGTTTTAGCATATCAGTCAAATCTTTGTTTGTTGCCTTGCCTATAATATATCTGTATTTAGCAGATTACAACAGGAAGCGGCACCGAGATGATGACCATCGTCCTCATGAATCTTCAAGAAGACCCTCGGATCATGAATCAAGAAGAAACTCTGATCCCGACTCCCGACCGGTAATTTTCAATGCTTTTTGTCACCTAAAATCATCTTTTAATGTTAATAATCACAATGTGCCTCTTCTTAAAATGGGGTAGTTTGTGTTTCGGAGATCCTCCTTGACTCCCCCTCTGCTTCTACATATTTTCACCAGTATATTTTTTCCCCTTGTGTTGCCTAACATGGATCTTACTTGATGCAACAGGAGAAGAATCCACGTTTTCGCGAGAGTGGGGACTCCGATGAAGAAGATGACGATGACCGAAAGCGCAGATCTTAGCCAGTTCTCATTACAGTATGTTTATTATTAGGGACTTTTTCTTGTACCAAGTCTAATCAAAGGCATACTGTTCTTTACCCATTTCAAGCTTTCTGGCAATGATATTTTACATCGTAGTTGGACTCAAATTGTTCTTAAATAGACATCTGGGTGTAGAATCAAAAGATAAAGTCTACTTTCCATATCTTAATAGGCAAACTATAAGAGGAAACAGAATCAAAATTGATTATAAATAATAGTATAATATTACAATGGGTTTGCTTTTGTTAGCCTACCAAAACTGTAGCATAATAAACTCTCATCTTAACTCAATGTTTGGATTACATTGTTGTGGGAACTAAACTCCACAGCAGGCTAAAAGAGAATCTAATGACAGGCTTAACTCACTCAACTTCTTTGATAATCCTCTTTTTGCGCATTGGCTGAGTTACGATACTTCCAGGAGCACTATGAGCTTTCCTCCTCTCTTCTTTCCTTCGTGCAGCTTCCGTCATTGTGCGTCTGAGGGCTATTGCTTTGAATATGGGTTTCGGTAGGTGTCTATGCCTGCAATAATCGTTAAAGTAAAAGCTAAGACTTATCAACCCTTTATTGGTTAGCCTGCAAAGTTAGGATTTTTGCGCACCTGATAATACGTTTGATCTCTGGAAGATGCTTGTAGCGTTTCTTTAGAGCTTCATTATATTCATGCTTTCTTTGCTCCCTTGGCAGTAGCTGCAGAAAGATGGGACATATTAGGATTTATCTTCAGAGAACAATACCTAACTCATGCAAGAATTAGCTTATGAGACGGATAAACAAAGGTTGAATCCACTAAGAAAGCTTGTTGAACAAATAACAATCCACTCAAATAATCTGGTAAATCAAGAAACTAAAAGAAACTAGTAAAAATGAGCCTAGATCAGTCATCAATAGATCGCCAAATCTATAAGTTCTTTTTGAGCAATAAGGCAGGTGCACAAGTGCAATTAATTGGTGATGAACTTGGCCGATAGGTGGGAGAGACAGAGAGCATCTTACCACTCCCATTTGCTCTGATGCTTTAGTTTTCCATAGCCTCAGGTTGGTGTCGTCACTCCCTGACACAACATAACTCGCATCGCAGGTAAACTTGACACAAAATACCCTACATAGTAATGAGAAGAGAAAAAAAGGTTCAGAAACCATTGACATACTGAAAAATTGCATTTTCATTTAGAAAACATCATAAAGTCACGAGCTCTAGGAAACAAAGGCTTCATTTCTGAAAAACATTCGAACTCAACTTGGATTTCACCAGAGGTAAGTCATTAATATAAGACAATCATAAAATCAACAAAAAAATATATACAATAGCTATAAACAAGGTTCATCAAACCTTTGCATTCTTTTTGTGTGATAAATTTCCCGGCTGTGGCCACCGTTGAACTGGAAAATCCTAACCTGGAGAGGATGTGTAGTTATTAGAAAATACAAACCTGGAGAGCATTTTGGAATTACATGCAAGTACAGAGAAGAATGAAACACAGGGAAAACAATCAAGATAAAAACCCACTGTTCTATCATAAGATCCTGTTACAAATTCACGGCCAGTAGGAGAATAGTCGATATCCATCCTGAAAAGTAGTGTGTTAGGGGAAGTTACATGGTGATACTATTGGGAGAAAAACAAGAGTTAAAAACAGCCTTCTTACACTGCAGAAACATGATCTTTGTGCACACACTTGGCTTCATCCAATTTTCTAGCATCATAACTGTAGCAGTTGCAATCTTCATTGGCCTACATCATGACTCTTATCAAACAGATCCACCAAAAATTTTCAAAAGCTTTTTACAGAAATAGCAATCCCATATTACATTAGGAAGCATCAAGCATAAACGAAGCTTTCTTCATATTCATATCAAAAGTGAGCTTCAAATTAATGTACTTACAGCTGTGAAGTTCATTGGTTCCATTGGGTTCCATGCAATGGAATTGGTTTTTGTCTGTAACAAGAAAACTGTATACATGAGAAAGTTACAAATCATGCTAGAAATTTAAGAACACAACATGTATTAAAATATCATGCAAACAGATGGCGGAGATTACCCTCATAATAAGTTTCCTTGCAGGAGATGATAGACGCAAATCATACAATGTTATGCTACGGTCGCTGCAAAAGGAAGAAAAAAACTCTCACATAGGTATGCATCAAAACCAGAATAGGCTAATTATGAAACCTACAAGAAGATGCTGCCATGTTTTTATGAATAAATCAACATGGAATAGGCTCTCGCCCATGAAGGGGTCTGAAAATTTACAGGTATCATATGCATTTGCACATTTAATTTATATGTATAGCAAGATATCATTGATTCATCGACTCAAGATAATAAGTTAGCAAACGCATTTGCAGAAATGATATTCATAAATAGAGCTGATTTGTAACACAAATATAACCGTGCAAAACTATTGAAAAACCAGCTGTTTTTACTTTTTCTCCCAATGTTGGAAGGATAAGATGGATATTGAACCTTCACTAGTCTTCAACTGGCATAGTATCATCTAAGAACATTAAAACCTTGGCAATTCAAAATGAATTTAGGTGTCAGTTTAAATTTATCATTAAAGAAAACTTTCTTTTTTACACTAATGTAATCTAGAGTCTGCTTATTAAACATTGAACATCAGCAAAAGGGTCCAATCAATAATAAACATGCTTGCATCATCTTCTTTCATTAATTTATTTTTGTTGCTCTAAATGTTCTTTGGTAGAATATGGATTCAAAGTCTTGCTACTAGGTTATAAAATAAGGAGTAAAAAATGAAATTTAATCCACGTCAAATTTGTTTATGATCACGCGCATAATGACTAAACTCAATCATTTATTGATGCATACCTTCCAGTTGTTGCCAAGAGGTTTGGTTCCCCAGGATTAAATCGAACGGATATAACAGTGTCAGTTCCCCACTCAAAACTATTAACCGGCTGAGACCTAATTCACAATAGCTGCACTGTAAACATACTTGAAATAACTTTGCACTTAATGAAATGGATAAAAATATATCAACCTATTGTGATTCCAAATATCTACTCGAGCACCAGCTGTGGCGAAGAGCTCACCATCCCATTGGTGATCAACACCCCTGAAAACAACAATGTGGGATTGAGAATAGAACAAAGAGTACTTGTAATACATACATGCAGCATTATAATTGAAAACATATTTCTTAAGATATATTTAGGATCCTTACCAAAATGCATTATTCCCGACATAAATTGCTTGTGGCTGAAATTATGAACAGCAACTTGGTCAATAGGTAGGTAGAAAGACAAGATAGAAATTCAACTAAAATATATCATTTCACGAAGAAGCAACACCTCTGATGAATTATTAGAGGAACTATCTGAATCCATAATGGAAGCCACTGGAACCTTCCAAAGCCTGACACTGAATAAGGAAGGTCTCAGATTCAAACACACAGTAGAAGGCAAATTAAATAACTAGCTTTTAGGTAAAAAGTCTAATTCCATCCTAATGGTATGGACTATGTCTTACGTGCAATCAGTGCCACAGGATATTAGAGTTCGCCCGTCTGTAGAAACTGTCAAACCTCGTATGGAACCTTGATGACCGGGAAACTGACAGACAGTTCGCCTGTTGATCCATATATTCATAAACAAATTTATCGTCTATGCATAATATCAAAATGAAAAACAATGTCTCACCAAATAAAAAGCCACCAAAACAGCAGCAATAGAAAATGTCCGTGAAAGTGAAAATATTAAAGCAGGATGATGGTAAAACAATTGACAATCACAATGCGCAGTTAGGCACATTCAATGCTCTAATCTAATCCAGCTTTGCATTTATATTTCACCCGCAAAAGCTATCCCCTTAGTTACGTAAAGATTGTTTGGTATAAATGAATTCCATAAAATTCTATGAATTTTACATAAAATCCATATCACCATATTGGAATAAATGAAATTTATTTACAATTTGTAAATATTTAATTCTATGGAATTTGTTATCCTTAAGCCCAATCCGAAAAAAAAAAATGATAGAATGCAAATGAATTCTTCATGTAACAAGAAGATGAATGAGTTTTGTAAAAAAGAAAAAATTAACTAACATACTAGATAGTCAGATAGCAATTCATAAGCAATTCCACATTTACTACTTAGCACATCATACAGGAGAAGCCTTCTACTTAGCGAATCAATTAATTCTATTCTACATGTGTTTTTACACCCATATCAACATCAAGTTCTCATAATTTCCAAACTACCTTGAGGGAGAGAAGAAGTAAAGGAGGAAGTAAAACGCATCTATAACTGATCCCCTACTCTTAAAACTAGGCATATCCCGCACAAAAGAATCATAACCAAGGTAAAAAAAAAAAAAAAAGAAGAAAAAATATCTATATGATCATAAACAGCCAATGATTCAGCATTAAATTACCTGGAAGCAATGTCCCAAAGACGAATATCTGCAAGCACAAATGAAATTTAACAAAATTAAGCTCCAAAATCAAAAAAATCCCCAAAATAATCTAAATTTTTTTGAAAAGCAACATTTTCCTAAATTCAATATAAAAGAAGTGAAGAAGACGAGAAATGAGCATAAAGCATCAAACTTAACAAGAAAAACACCACACTTGAGAACTAAATACCTCCATCCATGGAACCAGAAAATATCCCTTTCAAGTAATTTGGATTTTTTGCCATGCACGAAACAGCATCTATATGACCATCCATTGCTCCAACGAATGGCCTTGCAAATATCTAAAACATAAAATAACTAAAAATTACCCGCCAAAACTAATTAAAAACATAAAAATTCAACAAAAATTTCTCAAATTACCTTCTCCAATTTGGAAGCATTGAGTGCCCGTACATATTCCACAGCTTTTTCTTGAGGTCGTAGATTGGGATCGAAATTGTGAAACACTCTCTGTTTATATTGAAATTAAATAAATTCATTGTTATACAAAACTAAAAATCGGAGCTTTCTGAGTAGAGAAAACGAAAAAATATATATATTGAAACCGGAAATTCGAAAAATAAGAAACCTGAAGATCTTGACTTCGTTCACGAGTAAATTCTTCAGCGGAACGCGAAATTACTTTAACTTTCATTGTAATAGACGTTATTGAGCTTTATGTGCTTCAAAGATTGGATATTGATGGAAAAATTAACAATTTTTCAACGCTTCATAGAATTAAAAATCTTATACAGTGAAGGTTTTGCAGAAATAGCTAAAACCCTACTTGAGACAAGAGGCCGGAGGAGAAGGAAAGATAGGAATTGGGCCTCACTGAAATGGGTCTAATAGTTACTGGGCTGAAGCTTGTATTATTTTATTTAAAAAAATTCTAATACTTTAAAACTATATTATAAATAAATATTAGCTACATTATATACCTGATAATTAAAAATACTCTTTTTTTTTTTATTTTGAAAAAAGAGACACTACTTTTTTAACTAACAAAAATACTCACTACTAATTCATAGTTAAACAACTACATAATATCATTAAAAAATATAAATATATGTATTATGTACGACAGCAGAAAAGTACTTATTTATTATATTAATAATTAAAAATTTAACAAAATTATATTTCTACGATTTTTCTATTGCGTAGTAGTCGGCATGCTTTTCTTGTTTCTTTGCCCTAAGCAAAATTATATAAAATACTTTTAAATATTTATTGCATTTTGATTAATTTCTTATAAAACTTTGACTAATTGTAATTTTTCAACATTATATAAGGTAATTATTTAATTAAAAAATTACTATATTATACCGGAGATCAGGTTTCATGTACATCAAATGAATTATATTTTATACAACATTTGGATTCTTATGTCAATATGTTAATAACTAACAAGACAAATAAAAATTAAAAAATTTCAAAACCTCAGAAAAAACAACTAATCCCAACAAACTTGTTTTGAACGCAAGTATGATTAAAACAAGATACTCTTCGGCTGCTTTATTATATTAATTAGTATTCTATTTATAAATTTTGTAAGTCTGATATTTATTATATATGAATCTTATTCATTTTTTTGACAATTCAATATTACAAATTATTATGTAAAAGTTATTTGATTTTATTTTGACATTAAAAAGAAGTATAATATTCATAATTTATATTTTATTTTATTACTTCATACATTTCATTCAAAAAATATAATTATTGTCTTTAAAGTGCCTAGCTTGTATATTTGATAATATAAAAAATAATAAATTCTACATTTCTAGTTATTTTATCTTCTATTTATTAAAAAAAACATTATCTTATCTTCTAATATCATGATGATACTACTATTTGCTACATGAATTAAATTAAGTTAAAAAAATTTGTTAAAGATGATTTTTAAAAAAAAATTATTACAATAATTTGTTTATGTAAATTTAAAAGCATATGAACTTACATAATATTTATAAAATAAAATATATTATATATTTGAAATTCAAATTTAAAATAAAAATAGAGAGCCCAACGAAATGAAGAAAACAAAAAAGCATATAATTCACTTTATAAATTAATTTCATTCTTATATTTATAAAAGTTACATTTTGTACATTAAATATAAAATTTATGTTTTAATCACAATAATAAAAACTTAGCTACTTATTTTAACTCAATAAAAGAATATCATCTTGTAAATTTTATTACTAAATTTATTTAAATTTTATAATTAAGTAGAA